>JAPYZE010002874.1:0-23754 GCA_030522805.1 Leptomastidea abnormis | reverse complement strand
TACATCGATCACGTCCACGCGATCAGTTGAGCAAACCACATGAAAGTGAGATATTCCATTTTGACATTTAAGATTCGTCAAATTGTCAAGATTTAAATGTGCATCAAATAAGGAATCTAGATTGTGATTTTTATTAAAAGCTAATAATAGTGGAGTATAGCCATTATTATTTTGAATTGTTAAATCAGCTCCGCATTCAATAAGGTCACTTAAATAATTAGCGTGACAATTCAGTTCTATCGCAAAGTGCAATACTGTGTTGCCTAAATATTCTGGCTTGTGTTGACAAATTAAGCTGTCAGCTGTTAACTTGTAATTTACGTCAAATGTATCAAAAATAATTTTTCTAAAATACTCTAATTTTGAATAACTATCAAGCTTATTATTTTTAAAAATTGTATAAATACATGCCAGTTTAGTTTGATTCATGATGTCTATAAATTGATAATTTTTTCAACGACAATAACTAAATATATTTTTTCCGCTTAATTTTTGATAGAGTCACTTTGCATATATAAAGATCTATAAACAAATCTTGTATACCTAAAACAGTAATTATAATAATATTAATAAAATACATAAATCTTTAACATTTTTTTATTCGTACTAGAATTTTACACGCGCGCTGGTATAATGATATTTTTTACTAATATAATAAAAAATAAATAATTGATGGACAGTAAATTTTATGCTTTTTTTTGAAAAACAATTACGATTACAAATTTTAAAAATTCAAAAAATTTATCACTGCCCTTTTTTACAACATACACACGAACAACAAAAACCAAATGCTACAATAAAACCGAATGATGCATCTTCTCCTTTTTTTCAATTTTCACTTTTTTACAAAAACACACACACACACACATTCAATACCCTTCTCCACTTTTTATTACTTTCTTAAAAAAAAAATTTTTTTAATACTCCAACAACACACTATCACCATAACATTCAATTATTTTTAATGCTATATCACGCTATATGAATATTTTGAATATGATGATGACAGGCAGATAGAGATAGTAAGTTTAGTTTCGAGAGGTACCCGTTTCGAGATCGAGATCGATTTTCGATATTTCAAGATGGCAGCGCCCATGCAAAACTGCATTTTTTAATAGAGAATTTTATTAAAATTGCATCTAATTGTTTTACATAAAAGACGAATAATATACAAAGCATGTATTTTTTAATAGGTGTGAAAGTATCTTCCAAACGTTGCGACGATGACAATCACGCCTGTTGAAAAACACTGCTGAGCACTAAGTAGTTGGAAATACTATTTTTGGAAACGAGTTCCAAAGCAATTCGTTTAACATGAGTAGAATGTGGATAAAAAGGGAAAATCTTTTACGCGGAGTATAATTATTAATAATAGAATTTACAAAATAAAATGAATCGTTAAACTAACAAATAATATTATAAATAATTATTTCAGTATTGCTTACCCCAGTTTATTATAATTAATCTTTCAGTCGGTAAATCACTATTGCAGTGATAAAAAAATCAAGAAGACATAATTTTATTAATATTGCTTGAGCTTTCAAGTAGGAATGCTTACTTTTGTAATTCAGCTAATCGGATAAATAAAGTTTCAAGTTGCAAGAAAGTGCTTTGCACAGCAAGTGAAACACAATGCATCAATTGTTACTGTTTGTACATCAAATTACACTTGAACAAAAATTAATTCAATTATTTTTATGGATTTGAATAATTAATTTATTAAATAAATTAATATACTCTGAAATTATTGACCAAAAATATACTTTTTATAAAATTATAGATTAAAACAATATGCGTCCAAAACGTTTAATTGCCAAGTACGCATAGAGCGTTAAAAAGGATCTTTGCCTTGGTATTACCTTTTCAGATTACAGAAGAGAGAAAACATAGCGTCTAGCTTGGTTTACAATAGCGTCAGTCTCCTGACTCATGCTGACTTTGATATATTTTATGTTATAACATACCATCTAGATATTTTTGAATCTAACTTGTGAATAAAGAAAATTTAGGATAATTAAAATTAGTTTTTTCAAATTATTTTCCTTTTAGTTTTGTGTTTTAGACTTTTTAGATCATTTTGAGTCTAATTTGTGGATTGAAAATTTTTTTGAATCAATATTTAAAATTTAGTTAATTCCTTGTAATTATCACCAATTTATATTTTTTCAAATTTCTTTTACCATCTTGGTTGGAACTACAACAATTATTTTAAAAAAAAGTAGATATAAAATTTTTTGCGATTAATCGGTTTATTATTATAGATTAATATTAATATAATATTCCTAATATATTTTAGATTACAATTAAGAGCAACGTGAAAAAATATAATTTAAATTATTATTTAATAAAAGTGAAAAACTTCCAAATATAGATGCAAGTACTATATTTATACAATATTTATCTACGGTCGAAAATACGCAAAATATAGCACATGTCCAAAATTTTCAATGATTTGCTTAGCATTATCGTTTTATCTTTTTGAAATTGAAGCTGTGAATTCACAACAACCACATTTTTTTATTAACCGGATAGCAAACCACCGTAAATGAGATTAAAAAAAAATAATTTTGCCAAAGTTGCGCGCGAATAACAGCAAAAGTGTGGTGTTCTTTTTAATAGTATATTTTTAATAATATAGGTTGCACTTTCTATCGTAGTCTCGGGCCTGAACTTATTGTACAGTTAAGTTAGCATGATTTTCTTTTACTGCGTATAATGTACAGGTATCCGGATAATCGGGTATACGGATAGTTGGCAACCCTAGCGTATATCCAATTGCTGCAAAGTATTAAA
This sequence comes from Leptomastidea abnormis, assembly GCA_030522805.1. NCBI lineage: Eukaryota > Metazoa > Arthropoda > Insecta > Hymenoptera > Encyrtidae > Leptomastidea > Leptomastidea abnormis. The sequence goes on along the minus strand of JAPYZE010002874.1, from coordinate 20,961 downwards.
TTAATGAATGTTAAGAGATGTACATACATAAATTTATAATGAAATAAAAGATTTTGAATGTTACTGTTTTTTTCACTTTTCTATCCTTTCTTTGTACAAACTTTGCTTGATTCTAATTTATCATTCTGCAGTTTTGAATTTAAATAGATTTAAAATTAAACATAAAATCGTTAAAAATTTTCTAATTTATTGATGAATTTAAGCTAGTGTAACTTGTAATTGTAAATAATATTTTTAAAAAATGATAAAATATATTTTATGTATTTACTTTTATAATTAAAATGCATCGTTGAATAGAATACTTTAAGAAGTCTTAGAGCTCAATTGTACGATTTGATATAGCTAAATTGCTTAATTAGACTTTATATGATGAAGATATAGTAAGTTGTAGTAGTAATATTAATTTTTCTTGAAATGTAGGATATAATTTTTGATCTCTAATAGTATGTAAAGGTGATCAAAATTTAAAAGAAGGATTAAAGAAATACAAATTGCACTTTATTATATTTTAAAGATTTTTATTTGATTAAAATTATTTATTTTTATTTGATCTCATCTACAAATTACATTATAAAATTTGTATTACAAAATAAAAGAAACGACACAAACATTTTTTATCAACATTATTACTATCTAATGCTGAAGATTGTAACCTAGCCACATTCTAGAAATGTAGAAAATGTTTACATCTTCAGTCAAGTTTATTACTATCTAATGCTAAAGATTGTAACCTAGCCATATTCTAGAAATGTAGAAAATGTTTACATCTTCAGTCAAGTTTATTACTATCTAATGCTAAAGATTGTAACCTAGCCACATTCTAGAAATGTAGAAAAAATTTACATCTTCAGTCAAGTTTATTACTATCTAATGCTAAAGATTGTAACCTAGCCATATTCTAGAAATGTAGAAAATGTTTACATCTTCAGTCAATTTATTACTATCTAATGCTAAAGATTGTAACCTAACCAAATTCTAGTAATGAAAAGAATAAAAATATTAACATCCTTAATTCACTAACTGTTCAATTTTCCTAGAGTCCATAATAGCTTGTAATACATCCAACAAAAATGTATCATATTTAAATTTAATTCACTAACTGTTCAATTTTCCTAGAGTCCATAATAGCTTGTAATACATCCAACAAAAATGTATCATATTTAAATTTTAATTTTAATAGTAAATGCTGTTTTTCCGTTGACAATATCTGAATCATTATTTCTAAATTAATTTCTTTTAAGTATATATCAAACAAAGTTATGCCTTTAGCATTTTTAACTTAAATATCATCCGCTTTATGCAAAGACATAATATTAGATTGTAAATCAATTTATGCTGCAAAATGTACTGCTGTATATCCTAGCTACATTAACGAATCCATAGAGATAAAGTTATTGATGTCTACGTTTTCATCAATGAGTTGATATTGATCAACATCTGTTTTTTCATTCTTTTATCTTTTGGTCAAATGCAGGCAAGATGCAATTAAGATGATCCGACAACATCAGGCAATTCCCAGTGTTTCTCCAAAACTGCTATCCGATAAAATCGAAATACGTCACGATGTTTGGGGCTATCGTGCATCATCTTATTTGTAAAAACTGTCAGCTGTTAACTTGTACTTGACATCAAATGTACAACGTATAATTTTTCTAATAAACTTTAATTTTTAATTAATATTAAGCTTATTGTTTTTAAAAATTTTATAAGTAAATCCTAGTTTAGTATGATGTATTATACCTAAGAATTGTAAGTTTTTTCAGCGACAGTAACTAAATAATTTTTACAGCTTAATATTTGATAGATTCGTTTTGCACGTATGAAAATAATTTTATAAACAAGTTCTGCACACCTGAAACAATAATAAAAATAAATAATTAAATTTTTTTTATCCGTAATTTAGTAAATTGCAATTAATAGTTTAACGTAAATGACGAATGATATATAAAGCTATTTATAAAATAAAATTTTGTAATTTTTCTTTATAATTAAATTATGTATAAAAAAAATATTTAAAATGCGATTTTTAAATATTCACAAAAATTTTGATACTGTAACGTGAAATTATCGTACGTGACCATACTAACGAAAAACATATTACCCTTTCTAAAACTGCATTTCGTTTATCATGTTTAGTTTTGACTTAAAGCCAATATTTTCACTCGTGAAATCGATTTTAAACTTTTTATACTAATATTTTATTTTAAAATTATCTCGAAATCTATTTAACGAGCAATTTTAATGTAAAGATATTGTACGTAATATTGCAATGATTTTAATATCAAGTCGACCCGACACACCACAAAAGTAAAAGAGAACTTCGCAGTTTAGATTCAAATAAAAACTTTTTAACAAATCTAATCTATTGGGCAAATACTAATAATCATAATCTAGAAGCATTATAGAGATGGGGTTTTTTATGAGAGCTCTTTTACATGATGTTAGAGTGTGCTGCGCAATATTTTTATCACGGTTATGAATGTTTTATGTTGGACAGTATAACAGAAATGAGATAAACAATGTACAATTACATTTACGCACGTAAGTCCTATACGCAATAGGTGCAAGTATTCTAAACTAAACTAAATAGGTGCAACTATTTCAAAGACCACGTCAGGTCGCTATCTTTAGCAAGATAGTATTGAGAAGGAGAAAGAGAGAGAGAGAGAGAGAGAGTTAACACTTACAACAATAAGCCAATTTTAATACAATGCTTCAAATCCATAGGATAGGTAGATTAGACTGGATCTGGTAACCCCTAGATAATTGTACAGAGTTTTTGCCTAGACAAGTATAAGCATGTCTCCTCTCCAGGATGGACGAAGTACTCCAGCTGTCTAGCACAGCAAATATGATACGACGCATCGCAGCTTGTGAATTACAATTAGGCATGCACGTCCTCGAGATTGACGAATAGCAGCACTTTCCGGTAAAGCGACACAAAAACAATAATGCATCATTCAATGGTGTGATAATTCAGGTAAAACTTTGGTTCTTGTAGCTGCACTGCTGCATACGTCCTATTATATGCAATATCTAAACTTATAGTTGACACGTGCGCGAAGAAACAATTGAGCTGTGGTAGCACGTGCGTGCTTACTGCTCTCCCTCTCCTACGGATGACCTCTCTCTCTCTCTCTTTCTTTCTATATAGTATATACCACTCCACCGGACTCTTAACATTTGCTCTTTTTCTCCGTCACAACAACTTTAATATCAAATAACTATAAATAAGTAGATGATATTGACATATAGCTATTCGGAAGAGAGACGTAAAGAATAATAACGATTTTTATTTCCTTACAGTATTAAAAAAAAAGTTTGAAATCTCTTTTACGAGTGAAAAACCCCTTGCATAAACCTTATTTATAGTCGTTTAATAATATCACAATTTTTTATAAAAATCTTTGTAGAATTTATTTTAAACTTAAAATTCAATTTGCAAAAGATTTGCTAATGTTGTTTAATGCAGTAATAATAAATTATTAAAACTTACAAAATTTGACTCGTATGCTGTTAGAACGATTAAGTTGTAAGTTTTTAATATTAGTAATTTTATTCAGGCATTGATAATAGAATTTACAAAAGACAATGAATTATTAAACTAATAAATAATATTTTAAATATAATTACCTCAATATTGTTTGACCAAAGATTATTATCTTTAATTTTTTAGTCTGACAATAGCAACTGCCGTGATCAAAAAGTCAAGAAGACAGAAAATTGACAAACAATTTTATTGAAATTACTCTTGAGTATTAACGCTTACTTTGAAAATTCAGCTAACTGGCTACACAAAGTTTTAAGTTCCAAGAAAATCCTTTAAACAGCAAAAGAAACAATGGGTCCGTAAACGCGAATTAATTCCAATTTTTTAAACAATCAACTGATTAAACAAACTTGTATACTTTGAAATTATTTAACCAATATACTTCTTACAGAATATATTGATATTAATAATATTAATAATAATTTAAGCACGTCCAAAACATTTGACTGCCAAATACGAATAGAGCGTTAAAACCATCTTTGCCTTAGTTTTATCTTTCTAAAATAAAGAAAAGTAAAAACGCTTAATTTAGCGTCTAGTTTGGTTCACAAATAGCGTCACTCTCTTCAATATATTTTATGTTTAATTGTAGTATGTAGATGATACACAAAATTTTTAGCATCGGAAAACTATAGGATTGCATTTTAAACTTCGTAAAATATTATAATATTACTTGTTATTTGTAACTATCATCAATTTATAACTTATTTATTTTTGCTTTGACCATCTTGTCTGGAGCTACAATTATTTTTTTTTTTTTTAAATAATGAAGATACAACATTTTTATTAATTTATCGGTTTTTGGTTTTTAACTAACATAAACTAATAATTCCTAATATATTTTAAATACGATTAATAATAATGTATAAAAATATAATTTAAATTTTTTAAAAAATTTTTTTAAAAAACATTTCCTAAAAAAAGATGCAATATTTATGTAGGTTTGAAAATGTTTTAATATAACTTATATTTAAAATACAGCACATGCCCGTTTTGCTGAGTACAACTGTTTAGGCAAATCTTATCTTGTGTTGTAATAAAATAAAATTGTGTATTCTGAGGTATTAGTTTCTGATTAAAAAATACAAGAATTGGAATTTTAAGGGATGAGATGCAGATACTCTTATAAAATATAATATTGACTTCTTTTTTTTAATTTATTTTTTTTAATTACATTTAAACATAATTGAAATACATTATAGAATTCAAAACATATAGTATCAATATTTAAGAAAATGTTTTACAACTTAGTCATTTGCATGTACTGGCTCGTACACCAATTTTCCATTTTCAGCACGTATCAAATTCATTAAATCGTTGTTGTCAAAATTTTCAAAAATAGATTCTAAACAAGGCTCCGGTAGAGCTGTCGGAAGAAGTTGATAAAGAATTGCCGTGGCAGGTTCGTAAAAACGAGCCCTTGTACAAACTTTTCTATATTGTAAAGTTATAAAAGGCTGCAAAGTTGGAAATTTATTGCATAATTTTTTTGAGTTACATAAATCGTCGATTTTTTTGCGCTGAATTTCAGGTAATCTTTTATAATTATTTACGAAGCTATCGCTAAAAAAGTAATTATCAGAAAAAGATGAACTAATTGCTTTTAGTTTACGATCCAATTTATTCTTTTGTTTGTTTGCAGAATTAGTAATCTCTATAGATTTATAATCTAAATCAGAACTTTTATTCATTGGATCAACGTTAAGTCCAAGCCATTCTAAATATATTACGTGATTTTGAAAAACTATTTTTAATTGGAACAGTTCTTTAGGTATACAAGCAAATGGCGTTTTTCCATTATCATCTTTAATATTTATGTCAGCTCCTAATGACAACAAGTTTCTTAATGCATTGATAGATTTTTCTTCAACAGCATGATGCAGAGCTGTTTTTCCTGAAACAATTTTATGTATAATTATATATTAAAATAAAGAAACACAATTTGTGAAAAAAAAATTTTTATTAAAACTTTGAAATAAAATTACCTTTATTATCTTTGTGATTAATTTCGCAGCCACTCTGTACGAGTTTCTTAATAGTGTTGGAACGATCATCAGAATCAAAGTACAAAATTGAGTAATGAAGGATATTTTGGCCTTCGTTATTAGAATCTAATAAATTATTGGTTATTAAATTCTGAAATTGTTGTGTAAATTGTTTTGAAGAAATGTTTAATAATTGATGGATGGCAGGTTTCAATTTATTCATTCTTTCTGCAGGAAATTTTAAAAAGTTTAACGGAGCATCCCTCCTCGAAAGGTAATCTATTGCACTTGGACTTAAATATTCATTTGCAAAAATTTTTTCAAAAATTGTTTCTCCAAAAGCATTTGTAGTTCGAAGATGAGCTCCAGAGAAACTAAATAATATAAAAAATTATATTTAAAGAATCCGATAAAATTTAAGTGTTATTAATAAACATATTTTTATTTTCACTAAATAAATAATCAAACATGTTATTATTTCTATATACCTTACTAAAGCTAGTCGATCCAAATTACCGCTTCGATGAAGTAGATAGTATGGAGTAATACCATTAGCAGCCTCAATCGTAAAATCAGCACCATTTTCAAGTAAAAGTTCTATTACTTCCATCGAACTGTATTTAATTGCAAAATGAAGAGGAGTGTATCCATCATAAATACTACCTAAATGATTTACAGTATCATTAATATCAACTCCAGACATTAACAATTTAACAATCACGCTTATATTTCTTGACATGCAGCACAAATGAAAGTGCGACAGTCCTTCATTGTCCACTGGATTTTCGCCAGTAAAATAATTCCACTCTAACCATGTCGCTAAAAAAAATACAAAAATTTGTTACAAATTATACAAAATTATATTTACAATTATAACTTTATATCATTACTTGTTATTTCCAAGTCTTTGTATCCTCTGATATGTAAAGGAGTTGAGTTATTTGCATTTTTGATAGTAGGGTCGGCTCCGTATTCAAGAAGCAGCGTTGCCATATTTTTTCTAAAGTTCGGATATTTCAAAACGACAATATGAAGTGCAGTATTGCCAGGCCATAAAGGAGAATTCAAGTCAATGCGTTGATTGACGTCTACACCAGTTTGAAGTATTTGTAACATCATTGATAAATCACCGACAGCACAAGCTACTTGTAATCTTGTCAATCCTATTTGGTCATATAGCTGTTGTTGGTCCAATATTTGGACTAGTTTTTGAGCTGTAGTAGGCTCAAAATCAATCTTATCTAGGGCAATATACAATATTTTGATGAATTCATCATTTTCTATCTCACTGTTCATGATTATATTCAACATCCGATTAATCGATTGCTTATGTTTATTTTTTAATTCACCAACTAAATCTACAAATTCGGAATCCAAAGCTGCTTGGAATGGAGTCATGCCATCTGCATCAGCTATATTGGGTATCGCTCCATGTGACAAAAGTAAATCAACTAAATTATAATTCGTTGTTTTAATCGCGATGTGAAGAGGCGTTGATCTACTATTGATGACCTCATTAGAATTTTGTTCATTAAATCTCCAATTGAAATCCATCCGTGTAGGTAAATTTGGATTTGAGTGACCTCGTAATAATAATTCAACTACTCGTTCATTATTCATTGCACAGGCAATATGGAGGTGTGATAAATTGTCTTGATCCACACAGTCTGAAGATATTTCTTTGTGAGCATCTAGTATTGCTTTGATAACTGGTACATTTTGTCTACGAAAAGCAAGATGTAATGGAGTCATATTATCTGCATTTAACATCTTGAAATCTGCGTTGTAGGATAAAAGATGAGATGTAGAAGTTTTATTATTGGTGAATGTTGCTACAAGATGGAGCAGTTTGTAACCTGACCAAACTGGTGAGGTGAAGGGAATAAAAGTATTTACATCTTGAACTTTGTGTTTTATAAACTCTTCAAATTGAGAATCATCCATCATAGCGTGTAGTACATCTGATACACTCACTCCATCTATAAATTCTAATTCTGATAGAGTATGTAATTTATCTGCTGACATAATCTGAATCATATCTTTTATATTAAATTTTTTCACGCATATGTCAAACGGAGTTGTACCACTCGCATCTTTAGCTAAAATGTCTGCTCCTTTATTTAACAGCATAATTACAGATTGTAAATCAATATGTGCTGCAAAATGTACCGCTGTATACCCTGGCCAAATTGGCGAGTTAATATCAACAGAACTATTGATGTCTATGTCATCTTTGATAAGTTGGTCAACAAATTCATTCATACCCAACACACAACCAACGTGCAAATAGGATAAATCTACATCGTCAGGTAACTTCAAAAAATTAGTACGAATCATTTTTTGGTAAAATGTTATTGTGTTGAGATGTACATTGCCTTCGTGCATGAGTATTTTGATGGCTAAATGCAATGGAGTCACCCCGTGAGCGTCTTTGCTATGTAAACTCGCTCCATGACTTAGCAGAAATTTTACCGTTTGAAGCCTACGATATTGTACTGCAAAATGTAGAGGAGTAAAACCTGGATATTTCGGTGAATTGTTATTGACACGCTCATCGACAGAAACACCCGCTTTGTAAAATATATTGGCTACCTCTATAAGATCAGTCGAGCAAGCCACGTGAAAGTGAGATATTCCATTTTGACACTTTACATTTGTTGAAATTTTCAATTTATAATGAGCATTTAATAAGAGATCTAAATCGTAATTTTTGTTAAAAGCTATCAATAGCGGAGTATAGCCATTATCATTTTGACTAGTAAAATCAGCACCAGATTCGATTAGTACATTAAAACAGTCGCTACGGCAATTGAATTCTGCGGCAAAATGTAATGCTGTATTACCTGAATATTCTGGTTTTGTTTGACAAATTGAGCTTTCTGATGGTAACTTGTAATTCACATCATAACCACTATCGATAATATTCTTGATGTAGTCATAGTTTAATCCATTAAAAAATTGCTTGTTTTTCAAAACTTGAACGATTTTGCCTAATTTAATGCTGTTTTCATCCATTGTTTGAATAAGTAATTGGAAGTTACAGCAGTTAAATAGTCTCTACAATTTAATTTTGATTTATGCCAGTTGTGAACGTAAAGTCTTGTAAGATGTAATTCTGCAATTAAAACAAAAAATATTAATTAAATTGATTATTTAGTATCATTAATTTAAAAATTATATTTGTGCAAATGAGAAATTAAACTTGCGATTAGTAACATGATTTTGACAACATTACAGTTTATCAATAATTTTCTAATTCACGAGCTTTAAAACCAATTATAGTTTACTTCATTTACTAACGCTTCGTACGTATCAATACCTAAAAAATTATGAAAAAATATTTACTTACTCTATAATTTATAAATTTTTTGAAGTTAAAATAATGCGACAAGCTGCTTCAATGACGTTTAAATGATAAAGACAGTTGGATGGTACCCAATCCCGACTCTTCTGCTTATCTAAAATAAAAAGTAAAAAAAAGTTTAGTAATTTGTATTTAAGTGGCTGTTGCTAGAAGTAAAATTTGATCAAATCAGAAGTGAAATTTGCGATTCTGCCAAATGTTTGAAATAAAAATCCGAAAAAAATGTGTTTAAACTTTTTGATAGAAAAAAATAAAATTAATTAATAAGCTCGTATTGATAAATGCAATCGTGCAACGCCATACACACGGTTAAGATAATTTACTCGTACAGATTTTTTGAAATTTTTTTATATAAAACATCAATAAGTGAATCATCTTAATCATGTGTATGGCAGGGCACGATTAGATCTATTAATATAGACTAGTTAGTTATTTTTTATTTTTTTTATTAAAAAGTTTGATGTTTCAAATCTTTTAGTCGTCTCGCGACAGATTGTTTGTTTTTAATTGTATAATATAAATAAATAAATTAAAAGAGGAAAAGTAACGTCTATAACGCAGCAAATAAAGGGGTGGGTACCTTAACTGAATAAAGGAGTTAGAAAGAGAGAGAAAATGCCAGTAACGTAGCGAAGAGCGGTTATGGACAGCCCTAACAGTTGAGGAAACAGGCGTACTGGCAGTGGAAAGAAGAGAAAACCAGCAAAACAACGGAAAGGGAAAGGGGAAGTTGTTTACGAAAAATTTCTCGTACTAGCTTCGATCAATATTTCTAAGGCGTGACCATAGACGATTCACATCAAAAATTGTTTTTTTTTTAACCCGAACAAACTAAAAGAAATCCTTTTGAAATTACAATTCTTAAATAAAATTAATGTACCAGTAAAAAAATTGTTAATTTATATATTAGTTTGATTATAATAAATATGATAATACAAACTTATTGATTTTATATTATATATATATATACACATTGATTTTAGTAATTATATTGAATAATTTAATAATTCGTCATTCATTTTAAAATCAAATTTAAATTTTCGCGCTCTTTAAACGTTCGAATTGGTCAGAATCCAACCAATTACGTTACGAATAAATTAACAACTATAGTTTATTATTTTTTATATTTAAAATTATAAGATAATAGTGTAAGATATTAATTAATTCTAGTCAAATTTTTAAAAAATTTCCAGTATTTTTTCATTACAAAAGGTCATAGAATCAGTGAAATTATATAATATTACAAAAATACAGTTCTGTCAGCAATTTACCTTCAAAGTCTCTATAACCTACAGATTGTGACTTTGATTTCCAGTAATCGTCAGCTAAATTAGTGTTTTAACTATCATATGTCAAAATACGCAGAATAGAGAGGCAAATGGTTTTGTAAGAAAAAAAAAAGATAACAATTATCAAATGAGAATTTTTTTTCACCTTGATCTTCTAGCAAAAAAATGTTTAATCATTGTACGAAATTTTAGTTTATTATAGTTTAATTGCAGTACAGAAAATATTTCGTGTCCCTTTAAAAAAAAAAAGTTAATTTTCTATAACTATGCCTTTGTTAAACAAAAGTAAACGGACTATTTTTTATATTTTACTTTGCACACGTTTAATCACATGGAACTAAAAAAAGGTTATACGAATACAAGATTACACGTAAAATCATATTATTTTGAAAAAGTTTAATAATGTTTAACTATTTTTTATAATTTTATATTCACAGTTGCGATAAAGTATTTTTTTTTATGAAAATATTAAGGTCGTGTAAATATTCGAACCGGCTACTTACTTGTCAAACGCAGAATGTGTCTTTGAGAAAGAGAAGAAATGACCCTCTTCGGCGGTGTAAGACGCTAACTATGGCGTCTGAAATAATTTCATAGCGTCGTAGACGTATAGACTATGACTCACGTCTCATGTCCCCCTATATATTGTCGTGCCAACGCCAAGTTGAAATTATCGAAAGTCGAAATTGATCTCGAAATTGTATCTCAAATCGAGCGTTCCGTTTAAAAATTAAAAAAAAAAATTAACCATATGAGTATATGTAGTTCAATTTCACCTGTTACTTGTTATTATAAAAATTTTGTATTTATAAATAAAAATAAAATTGATGCTTATACATTTTTTTTAATTAATTAAAAGTCAATTTTTTTAAAAATTATTGGTATTTTATAAAAAAAAGTCTGCTATCTTCAAATGAGTATAATATTTTAATGAAAATAAAGCATAATTAAGAAAAAAAATTTACATTATTATATCAATTGGAGTAAAAAATTAAAAAAAAAGACATTGTATTTTGATACTCTTAATTTATTTATAAATTAAGCTATATTTTTGTGAAATTATACATAATCATGAGTGATACTACAATTTTTTCAACTAGCATAGAATTTCTCGTGGATTCGATCTCAGCTATCTCACTGTCTCGTTAAAAAAAAAAAAAAAACGCTTTAGACTTCATTTTCGCACGATTCTACTTTTATCATTGCGCAATTATTATGTACAAGTTTTTTCTCTCACAAACATCATCAATTTTTCACATTTTTATAATTATTCTTTTCATTAAAGTAATAAATCTATTGCCAAATCTATATATTCTAAAATATTAGCAATATATGAGACAACGTCAAATCGTTTATGAAAATATAAAAGACATAAATGTAGCTTGACATAAAGTTAATACTAATAATTTCGCTAAATTATTTACACTCCTATAATACGTTTAGTTTTTCGCAATTGATGAATAGTAAAGTAATTATATTTCTAAAATCAACGGCTACCGCTAAATTTTTATTTTCTTTATATTTTCAAATAATTAAAAAATGAAGAACTTCAGCAGTTTTTTTCATGTTATTTTTATTTTATTGTTTTATTTCTCTTGTTATGAAATTGTATTGTCAATGGTTTATTATTGGCAATGGTGATCGTGTATTTAACTTATTTATCACAACGTCTATTATTAACTGCTATATTTTAACTTTATAACAAATGGAATTTTATTATTTTAGCGGTATGCGGTAGGCATTATTGACATTAATTTTTGGTTTAATAAAAAAAAGAAAATTAATTTATGCTCGAAAATCTTTTAATTTTATAATATTTGTCTTGCATGTGAAATTATAACTCTAATAATTTTGTTAAAAAAACAGATTGTGATCTCCAAATTAAAAATGCATTTTTATAATTATAAAAAATCTTTAATTCATTGTATAAATAAAAACAAAAAAAAAAAATCAATTTACTTTAATAGACGTAAAGAATGTATGTTTTACTGAACTGTTTATAGTCAGTCTTGATAATCGCTTACATCATCAATACGCATGATTTATTGCAATATTAATTGATATTCAAAAATTCGGAAAAATGACACGTCTCTTAAAAACTTCGTCATCTTAATGAAAAGCTCGAATCAACTAGAAATTCATTTAAATTTGCTTTTCATGATTGATTAAGTAGATTATTTTTTTTTAACTAAAAATTGCAAAATTCCACAGCAAACATCTATAAAGTGATAACTGTTTTATATACATATCTTGTAAAGACTCATGTGATGACGAGCTTTTTAATTGTTTGTGACTATATTTTTATTAATTTTCTGTTAATTAAGAAAAGAGTCCTCGAAAAGCTTCAAACTCACGTAGAAAAGATCAAATATTCATTCTTATTTTCCAGTTGTTAAAAGAGTTGAAATACCATTTTCTTAAAATATGAACATCTCATTCGTTTGAAAAATCCGCTACTTTACTATGTAAAAAATTTTAATTGCTATTTATGGTCTTTATTTAGATTAAAATTTATCAGTAAGATCAAGAATAATTTTATGTTGTCGAAATAAGATAAATTTTTTACTTTTTTATGCAATTTTTTTAAACTATTTAATTCAATAAAACTGTCGTCATAAAAGTTTACTAAATTATTTTTAAAATTTCAGGAACAATTGCGTTAAAACTAGTGTACAAGTAAAATTTCATTAAACTTCTTAGTTGGGTGACGATAAAGTTTTTTTCATTGATAAATTATTTTAATATAACAAACTCATTTTTCTTATTCAACTTATAATCAAGTAATTGTTTTTACAAATTACTTGCAAAAATTTTCTTTTCAAGTATAAAAATATCTTAGTATGCAAATCTTTTAAAATTTAAAACCACAAATTTTAGTAAATCCTTATAAAATTTATTTTCTATTTTACTATAACAAAATGTTATGAAATTGGTTTTAATTGTATCTATAATATTTAAGCATTTTGAATCATTTGCAACTGTAACTATATTCCACAAATTTTTTGAAAAAACTTTACAAAATTTTAGCATTTTTAAAAAAAATTTGTAAGCTGTTCAAAAATATTACAATTGAAAATTTATTTAAAAAATTTTTTCTTTTACCATAAATACAATTGAACAATAATCATTAAAATTTAAGAAATATGACAAGTACTGCTTAGTTAATAGTTTTCTGTATAGGTGATAGTTTTCAGGCATTCGTATATATCCAAACTCTTTACTCAATTAACAAAAAAAAAATATCAATTCAAATAATGTAAATTTATTATTTCTCAAATGTATACTTCGTAATACAATTATAATTAGTTATTTATTTACAAACTGCTATTAGAGCTCGTTAAAGTATAGAAATCGTTCTCGATTACACACAAATCATTTTTTTTCTTCGGGTGCGCAGCGACTGTTTATCTTGTGGCGGCTTTGGATTGTGCCCTCTTTATACCTTCAAAATCTTTAGCATGCAGACGACAAAATTTTTTTTCTCGTATATAATAATTACAATAATAATAATAATAATAATCGCGAATGTTTCCGAAGCGCCTGCGCTTTCCCAGCCGCCACAATATCATGCACATACATATTTTATTTCCCACACATTATAAATTGTTAGTTAAGCTACTCTTACTCAAGTACAAATCTCACTTTATATATTTTAAAATATTACATAAGAGCTGCGCAAAAAGGTCGCGCGATAATACAATCATTAGGGCTCGTATACAAAAAGGACATATCCGATCTCGTGATTATCATTTATTATTATTTTCTTTTTATGTATATATATAGCCTCTCTCGAGAACGTTGCCAATTTGTACGAAAACACGATGGAGATTAGTGTGTGCAGAAGATATAATATCATTCAGATCATCCCGAGTACATTTAAATCTTATATAATACTTCACACCTGGTACGACCTACATATATATATATGCATATGTTTGACAATAAGGTCCTAAAAAAACGACTCTTATTACAAAGGGTGTATTTTTTTGGAGCTTTTTTTTCTCGATTTGATTATTGTACTTCGTAATACACGTTTATACGAGCAGTGTGTAAAACATACGTAACATGCATTTTTTCTTCCTTTTTTTTATACCATTCATATTATGAGTTTTCTAACTATATACAAATATTAAAAACGAAGTCTTAATTCATACTATTACATATATGTAGCTAATAACGATTCGCTGTGATGCTGTATAAGCTATATTTATCTTTGACGTCCTTAAAAAAAAAAAAATTTTTGACATTCATTCGTCGTCAATAATCAATCCTCACTTTATCTCAATTGCTTCAAATTTACTACACTCATATAATTCACATGTACATAAATAGCTTATGAAAAAAAATTTAACTCTCAATTTGGCGCATATCAATAAATACTGTACATAATTTTTATTTTTTTTTCAAAAGAAAATCCATAAGTCAACGCAAAAGTGCGTAACAGAGCTTTTAAAAATCTACGTAAAATTGCAAAAAAACACAGACATACACCAGTACATATCCACCACACTCGAATACACACACATAAATATAATACAATTCGTCGTGAAACAGACAAGCCTGATCAGATCCTGCCGAATTGACTTGCCTTTTTCTCTCCTTCTCTCTTTTTTTCTATGCGCAACATGCTACTTGTAAACATTATAAATAAAACATAAAAAAAAAAGAAGAAAAAAAATACGACTGGGATAATAAAATTTATTTTTAGTATAATAAACAAAAATTAATAATAATAATAATATAATAATAAAGAGAAAAAAAACGAATAGGAATAGACGTGCAAAATGATTAAATGAAAAAAAAAACGATGCTCGCATAACAGACATTGATGTAAAAATTACAAATATTATTAATTACAGATTTTCTCGATAATATGTTTTACAAGCATCGTATGTATAACGCGACAAACTAAAATGACTAGAAATGATTGCTCCTACACGTTTAAATATATAGCTCATCCATAATAAAATCGTCATTATGGTAAAGTTAAATATAAAACGTTAACGGAAATAAATGAATGTTAAACAAAGAAGAAGAAAAAGAAAAAGTAGTAGCATCGATAGTAAAGTATATAACTCCAGGAATTTTGGACTCCCCAATAATCCAAAGATGTGACGATAACAGTTGCATTAAATTTAAACCTCGGTTGTACGTCCATAGGGTTGAGCCGTAGCACCTGGAGTAGCAGTCGTATTTTGAATAGTAGGCTGTTGTTGTTGTTGTTGTTGCTGCGTCATAATCGACTGCTGTTGTTGCTGCTGCTGCTGTAGCTGTTGATGATGTTGTAGCTCCTCGGTATGTGACAGCTTGCGTTCGCGTTTATTGAAGAGGCTTCCTAAAAAAGAAGGCTGCTGTGGAATTGACGTTCCTTTATTGTGATGGGCAACAACGACGCCGCCGGTAGTATGATGTAGCCCGGCAGGTGCGTTTATTATTATCGGCTGGTGTTGTTGTCCACCCCCCGACGTTTTAGCGCCTCCTTGCTGGCTCATCGAACTAGCGGAAGTCGATTGAAATGAAATTGACATACCGCTATCCAGTGAGCCGACGCTTCCACGACGTTGTGGTTTCTCTCCGGCGATATCAATTTTGTAAATATACTCACATTGTTCGTGAATGTCGAGTAATGAATTGCTGAGTGCCGATCGTTTGAGTTGTTGATTATTGTTATCGACATCAGCAACCTCGGTACGTTCCGAGCATGGTCCTGGACAAGGACAAACTTCGACATCAGCAACACCGGAATCACGATTTTCCGATGCACCGCGTGCACCGCGACTACTCTTTTGACGTTCCAATTCGGTCTCTATACGTAGAGTTTCCATTTCGTCCATCTCGCTTATTGATTCACGTAGATCCTCGACGAATTTGCAACGGTCGTGCTCGTTACGAGCGTTAAAAGTGACTAGTACTTTGTTGTCGACACGTTGTGATAAACGTATGCCGTATAGGTAATCTGTAATTAATTAAAGATCAATTTGATGATTAATTTTTTTTTTTTTTGTTTAAATTAACAATATTTTTTATTCTGAAATAAAGTAAAAAAAAAAAACTTACGTGAAACTTCAAACAGCGTAACGACCATACCACAAAGTGGAAAACTCTGTCGGAAAGTGTATGTAACACTACTTTTCTTTTTACTGAGTATCTTTGTAACGACAAGTAAATCGTTAAACAGAAAAACTTCCCTTTGATGTACACCAGGTCGTTCCTTTTTATTAACATCAGGTATCTCATAAAGTCTACAATAACAAACCAATCTACGATGTGGTAATGCCATGTTTGGTTTTTTACCAACAATCGTAGCTTGTACCTTCATAACTTGTGTTACATGATCAGAACCAGGTTTAAATTCATTGGCTTTAACTCGATCGTAAATACCAACGAGTATGTCCTTATCAATATCACCACAATCATCAATACCACGTAAATTCTTGATAAAATCTTCTAAACGCATACGTCGTTCTGGTTTAAGACTAGGTGTATGCAAATCTGTATTCAACATTATAATTGCAAATGCCAGTATAAAAACAGTATCTGGTGTACGTAGCCTTGATACAATATCTGGATTACATTGGCAATAACGTTGGCTAAATATCTCCATCAAACGTTCGATCTTCTGTGCTTCACCAGGCATTCTGAAGTAAGCTTGAAATTTACGTAGCGCAACGTCAACTTGCATACCTGCCAGATCTAATTCGTTTGAGAAACATTCAAGTACAGCCATGTTGAAGCTACTTTGAAGATTACCAAGATATTCACCGATCATCTGACGCGATAAACCTTTACGACTTATGAGAAAACGAGCAACGCCTTGTGGTGAATTTTCAAGAAAACCACGACGTATGAGATAGTTTATACCGCGTTCTGGTTTTTTGTTGAATAAATTTAAACCGACGCGGTATTGACGTTTTCGTACTGTTTCTGATACTTTGTAACTGCCTGATGTTTGGGATATCGTTTCTGCGTGATGGTGATGATGATGATGATGATGGTGATGATCCATTAATGGTAATTGTTGGTATGCACCTCCTGTTACGTGGCTTAGGTCTTTTACGTTGGTTAATAATGCACCGCTGTCGTTTGCGTGTACTACCATTTCGGGATGTTCTGGTGAGCTTGACTGTAAATAGAAAATAATTTTTTTTTTTTGTTAGTTATTGATGATCTTTTTTTGAGAATGAGTTTTAATTATATGGCACAATTTATTAAGATATTATAAGGTACAGTTAATTAAAGATGGATAATTTTATAAAATAAAATAAATGAAGTACTATTAAAAGATTGTTTGACTAAGTTATTCATGGATTGTGTTTTTAAATTATAATAGAAGATTGATTTTCCATTATAGCAATGAATCTTTGTATTTTATAAATACCATTATTCTCTTTAAAACAATCCATTTTCACAACTTAATCAAAACTCAAAAAAAAAATAAAGCTCTTTTAAATAAAAGCCAAAATAATCATAAGTATTATAAACACTATGTATATAAAAATTATATAATATAATAACCAGCTGGAATTTTATGAATTTCTGCGTATAAGCAAACAATGTCAATGTCAACATCTTCATAAGTACAAGTAATAAAGAGTTAAGTGAAGTATAAATGTAATTCTGTCACCAAAAAAAAAAATAATTAAGAACGTATAGTGCAATATATCAAGGAAAAGAAATGGATATATACATACAGGTGTAGACAAATAGAATATAGAAAAAAGAAGATCATGCAATGCTTGTGTTTGAAAAAAAAAAAAAAAAACAAAATACTCACAATAGGTTTATGTTTCCAAACAGGTGATCCACGTTGTACATCACCTTCTGAACTTTCACAATTAGTCGAATCACTACCTGAACTTTGTACAGAACTTAAACTTCCATTGTCCATACTTTTACTTAAACCATTATGACATCTTGGTTCGTTAATTGAACGTGATGAACTTATTGACGATGTACGTTTTGGTACTTCAGGTGGTACTTTTTTATTACTACCACCACTACCACCACCACCAGTACATGAACCAGCACTTGATGATGCACGACCAATTGATCTACCACTTGATGTACTTAATTGTGATGTACTACTTGACCAATTTTGTTGCATTTGACTTTGTAGATTTAATGGTGTTGATGGTGATGTACATGTGTTGTTGTTGTTGAAGATCACGTGGTGGTGTTTCTTGACGTTGTAGACCACATAATGTGTCCTGGAGAGATGAAGGTGAAAAAATATTTTGTGATGGGTGTGAGGATATTATTTTTTTTTTTAGTGCTATATTATTTATGAAAAATATTGTGTTTGGTTTCTTTTTTTATGTGGATTAAAATATTTGTGTGTGTGTGTTAGTTAAGTGCTCTCGCGCGATGTTGAGATTGAACGTTCGTTTGCTATTACGTTCTGTTCTTTTTTTTTGTCATTTTAATATTCAAAAGCCATATTGTTTCATTTTTTAAAAAAAAGCCAAAATGAAAAAGTAATAAATCATCGCGTATACAATGATAAAGCTGGTTTTTCATTTTTCACTTATAAAATCATCAACACAGTAGCAGTAACATCAGCATCAGCTAATAAAAATAAGCTTCCTAAAATACAACTTAAAAATAATTCAGTAAAAAATCCTTTCAAAATCTTACCTGAGGATTATAATAGTGTATACTAGAGCCGCTCTCTTGTGAGCTTGACTCCCAACAGGGACTAGCTGGTGGTTGCTGTTGTTGTTGTTGTCTACCACATGGACTTGGTGTTAAGGATGGGGTGTGACGACCTGTGCTTGAATGCACGTTGTGATTGACAAGCTGATGAGCTGTTGTATGATTCGTTACTTGGCTCTGTAAGATTTTATTTTTTTTGTTTTTGTTTTATTTATTGTTGGCTTGTTTTACTTTATGTTAAGGTTTATTTTATTTTATTTTATTTATGTAAATTATTGTTGTACTATTATGTGAATAGTTTTTATTGTGTAAATATACGATCAAGTGGATGGATTAGTATAAAATAAAATCGATGTATTTGTTTTTTTTGTATTTTAAATCAAAGGTTGCAACTGCAGCAGTATATAAAATATTTAAATTTGCAAAAAAAAGCTAAGCTAGGCAAATACAATCGTTCGCTCACAATAACAAAAAAAAATAAATATGTACTTTGATACAGCAAAGAATAATATAAAAAATAAAGTGTATCATAGCAAACAAAGTATTTATATAAAAATGCTGACTAACGAAAAAAAAAGAAATATCAAACAAACAGACAAATAAAGAAAAGTTCAATACTAAAATAAAATAAGAAAAGAAAGTAGAAAAATAAAGAAGAAATTTATAAAAATTTTAAACATTTGCTCACCTGATGCCCGCCAATCTGTATTTCACATCGTCCAGTCTGTAATCTCGAAGTAGGCGAAGCAGAACCATGTGGTGATCCATCAACAACAACATTAGCATGTCGCCTTTCCCTCAACGACATACTTCTTGTTGGCATTGGTCGATTAACTGGTGACTGATGATGATGTTGCTGCTGATGCATCTGCTGCTGCTGTTGTTGTTGTTGTAAAAGATGTTGTTGCTGTTGTTGTAAATGATGAGTTTGTTGTTGTTGTTGATTATGTGGTTGTACGTAAACTTGTGTGTGATAATTAGCTAATCGTGGTTCTTGTAATTCTTGACGTTCCAATGATTCCTGTTGTTGTAATTTACGACTCATACGTTTTTCAGCTTTTGCCATTGCTGTTATTGCGGCGAATTTTTTTAATAATGTGTAACGACGAAAAGCACGTTGTATCGTTAATGCAGCGTTACGCGCTTTAACGCCACCGTATTTACGTTCTAACATCTCGATTTGTTTGTCTAATAGATCTTGTGATAATTCGTAGCTGTAAGTATAAAAAGGAAGATTTTTAATTTCTTTTTTTTTTTTTTTAGTGGGTTAAAAATATTTGTAGATTTTTTTGATTTATTTATTTTGTAAAAAAGTTTTTTAATTTATATGCCTGTGCTAAAATAAATATTATTTACAGGCTTGTATTTATTTTATAAATTAAATAGAATACGTTATATGAATGCGTAAGTAGGTAAAGAGAAATCTCTTAAGATATTTTTTTCCTTTTTTTTAAGATATTATTTTTATATTTGATGCATGACGCGTTTTATGGAAAAACTTGTTATTTATACAAGGACTTTCAGTGTGGGCTTGGCTGTCAATAAGCTAATTATTAACTAACGATGTTAATTATAATATTTTAATAATTTCTAAACGAATTTATCTTAAAATAAATGTAAATAAAAAATTTATAATTAATTACAATTTATGTTAACAAAAATGAATTTAGTATTTAGTTTCCTTTTGATTTTTTATGAAAAAATAAAAATTGTCAAAAGTGAAAAAAAAGAATAAATAAAGCATAAAAGTATTCACGCTAATGAGCGTCGCGTCATCTCTTAAAAAAAAAAACGGAGTAACAAAGTACTAGACAGGTCATCGTCATCATCATCATCTAACAATCCCTTCAGGCCAAATAACAAACAACATCCCAAAAAAAAAAAAGAAAAAATGTTCAAAAATACTTACGCCGCCTGTACCCGACACCTCTTCATAACATCACCATTGCGAACCGATGCTTTTTTGTGACACGTTTGCTGATGATAGGCCGGTATTGTCTGTCCACTTTGTCCTCCACCAACACCAACAACACCACTACCACTACCACCTCCATATCCCTGTACAACAGTACCATAACTTTGTGGCTGTACGTAGCCTAAATGCTGTTGATAAGTCGGTTG
>JAPYZE010002873.1:0-14709 GCA_030522805.1 Leptomastidea abnormis | reverse complement strand
GCCTATTATGTTTAAGAAGCACATTAAACTCATTAACATAAAAATAATCGCGTCGACCAGTTCAGCCCCCGTACAGTTCAGCCCCGCTCTCCCCTACATCGTCGATGCCTCATTGTCATGCGTCTCGAAAGCGTGCAAGCAAAATAAACCGCCACGCCAAAACAAAACCTGTATGCGCTTGCGTTCCGGCGCAATTTGAATAGATACGCAGTCAACGGTCTCAATAGCTCTCCGCTCGTCGACTCGGTTCTCTGCCTAACTTGGTCTTTCCTCCCCCGCCCCGCCTTTCCTCTCTCATATACATAGGCGCGAAACAATAGAGCACTAAACGCGCTATTTAAAATTGGCAGTGCGGGAGTCCCCCCCCCTCCTCCTCCTCCATCCTCATGCCTTGTCTCGCTGGTTCCGAGGCTCTCGCTCGGGCCTCATTACGAAAATCTCGACAAAGGCATCGAACCAGCAAACATTCGCGCATGCACATACTAACACATACATACGCGTATGCACATACATACATACATCTCCGTATAGCGAGTCCCTCATTTCGCGGGTGGGGGGGGGGGGGGGCAGCGCGATTTTGAATTTCTTCTTCGCGCGTTTACGGGCCTCTCTATATATACTTATATCGCGGGGTGCGGCCCGGTAGTTGTAGTAGTAGTAGTTGTAGTATACACAACTCGCTCCTTCTTGTGCGGGTGCGAGGATCTCGATCCAGCGGTGCTGTATATACACCGATAGGATCTGCCAGCAGAGAGAGAAAGAGAGCCTACCTGCGGCCAATTACACCCGTATGTACGCTGTAGCGGCCAGCAGCGTTAGACTGACTCACCCGCGGACTTGCCACTTCGACCTTATCCTTCCTTAGCGCGAGAAGAGAAAGAGAGAAAATCTTTCTCTTTACGTGCTTCTCCGCTTGTCTCTCTCTCTCTCTCTCTCTCTCTCTCTCTCTTTTCGCGCACACGGACTCATGCAATCCGCAAGTGCGGGATCTTATCGACATATGCTGGATATACATACACCTATATAACATATAGGATATGCAACAGCAGCAGCAACTTGCTCGTTCTCGCTCATGTTCGCGTCCTCTTATAGGCCTCTCGATGTTTATATATATATATATATATGCGAGTTTTACATCCCCCTCTCCCTCCCATATATCCTATACCTACACGAGAGCCTTTTAAAATCAGCGCGTGTAAAAGCAAGAGAGAGAGAAAGAGAGAAGCATATTCGCAGGCCAGCGCAAGAGAGAATTCGCGCGCGCGAGAGCTTACCCCTTTTAGCCCCCTCCCCCCTTCTCTTCCCTTTGAGGATCTTATTGCCTACGTAAACGCGATTTCCGATCTGCAGCTCTCTCACACCGTGTGGAGCTACTGCGGCTACATACTGCTACAGCCGCGGGTATGCCAGGAAGAAGACGAAGAAGAAGCAGAACAAGAAAAAGAGGATCCAGCCCTCCCACACACGCGCTGACAATATCGCGCGCGCGCAAGATGAGGAGAGAGAGAGAGAGAGAGAGAGAGAGAGAGAGAGAGAGAGTAAGGAAGAGAAAAAACGAGGAAGAGAACTGCAGCGCGCAGAGTGTGTGTAGTACTTTAAGAGGTCCTTTAAGACTTGACCCCATACTACCTGCACCTTATATCCTTTCCCCCTCCTTCCACCCTTTCCTTTAGCCTCCAGCTCCAAGCAACGGCCTTCGACGTATTGAATTTAGCAAGGGGATAATGTGCAAATTCTGAACTTTTTTGCTTCCTTTTTCATTTTTTTTTCTTTTTTTTCGACACTCTCTTTCTCACTCTCGTTCCATTCTTCTTTCTTCTCTTCTCCTTGGGCTTAGTTTCCGCTGTTGCTGCTGAACGTTTTTTATCCGAGATAACGAATCCTGGACCGTTATAGTGCGTCGGTTATCATTGAAAGAAAGAAACTGGCTTTTTACAGTAGCCTGGAGAGGAAAACTTGATTTGAATTTTTTAACGCCCAGCTCTAGCTGATAAAACGCCTTGCTATTTCAAATGCAGTTTTTTCCAGCAATACCAAAACATAAGATACTTATACATTCGCTGCTTTGATCGATTAAAGTGTGTTAGCTTCCAAAAAATTATTCTTCCATTGTTATTATTCCTTAATCGATCGGCATTACACAAGTATTTGAAAATCATAGGTAAAATCTTGGGGCCTAGTAAAATTTATAACAGAATGTCTTTATCCAGCATGAATCAGTTGATTTAAATATAGAGCAGTGGATAAATAAAAGAAAAAAGGAAAATTTAAAAAGGTTGGTTGGTTGATTGAACCAGAACTCTCCACACACACACATAGGACATAATAAATATCGAAGTTAAAATAATGTTGAAAGAGTGTGGAAATAACGATTAAATATTCATGTCATCACAAGGTGTGTGTGTGTGTGTGCGCGCGCACGCATATACTTAATAAAAGAGTGGGACACTACATCGAATACTGTCGCGTATTTACGTTTTCAAATTCTGTGCCACCCAGGAACAGCAGCAGCAAACTGGTTCCATGCATCGCTGACCACAGGTCATCGCAATATAATAGCCGCAGCTGTAAAGAGCAAGAAGCAGAGAGTAACCACGGGCGGGCGCAGAGTAGCAGCAATGGGTCAATGAGGTGCTTGTTATGGCGAACACGGAATATTTTGCATGCCCCATAGATATTCATCGGGCACTCTCTCACTCTCTCTCTCTCGCTTATACTCGCTCGCACTCGCACTCGCACCCGCACACGTATATACTACATGCGCGATCGGCCTCTCCGATCGGCCTATTCCTATTATACAGGTATTGCGTGGAATGCGCGCGGCCTGCCAGCGCTTATATATATATATATATATATATTATTATACGCATACACACACGCACACATAGATATTTATTCGTATGTAGCTTGATATAGGAGCGGCTATACATGCTTATGATGAAAACGCGGAAACGAACGTCCGTCGAAATAGAGTGGAGAGAACTGCGGGAGCTGTGGCATTTATCGTTTACGTTAACTTCCACTGACGGCTCGGAATAGTGCTATTAGAAGATTGATAAGGGAGTATTTTTCAACTGGATGAGGTAATTTCAAATCTTACATCTATTTCCTTTTTTTATTTTCTTTTCTTTTTTATACCCTTGGGTATTTGAATTATTTTACATTTCGAGAAATAATATATATACCTATGTATTACCAAAAGGAAATGTGAAAAGTATTTTATTTTAAAATTTTTACATAAATTTTCAGAATGTATTAAATTTAATA
The DNA here is from genome assembly GCA_030522805.1 of Leptomastidea abnormis. Taxonomy (NCBI): domain Eukaryota; kingdom Metazoa; phylum Arthropoda; class Insecta; order Hymenoptera; family Encyrtidae; genus Leptomastidea; species Leptomastidea abnormis. The sequence continues at coordinate 11,442 of JAPYZE010002873.1, read as the reverse complement.
TAAAAAATAATGTTAATAAAACTCTTTAATTATAGTTTTTTTTTTTTAAATTTAAATGTACATTTATAATAATTATTATTTCAAGTGATTAAACCAAAGCACTTCTATAAATAAAATTGAGAAAATTTAACTTTTAAATATGCTATCAGAAAGAGAACGTGCATCAGTTATATTATTTTTTTTTTATCTATACTCCAGCTTACATAAATAAAAGTTATTGACATTCAAGTCTCGTGTATTGACACACGAATGACGAATGCCGTATATTTAAATTATCTCTTACTTTCTTCGGCATTCACGAACGCGCACCGTTTACTATATACTTTCTCAAATACACAACTGCGTATAGTCTTATAAATCACATAGACTTAGATTTAATGTATTATTCTTAAACCAAAAAAAAAAAGAAAATTTAATTTACATACTAAAGAAATTAATCCCATTATCAATTTGGAATTGCGTCGAGTACAATATGTTAAATTTAACAACGATCGAATTTTAACATAAATTTGCATCGAAGTAATAGCAACGTTCAAATATTTGCTATTTCAATTAAGCCTAAGGAATAATTCATTGATCATTATTTAAATTCGCACTACTATACACTCGGTTGGATTCTAAATACGTTTAGAATACGATTATACGCAGCATAATTTTTCTCATCGCTCATCGCCAGAATAACCAACGAGATGTTCGATTAAATCAAACGCACCTAATCCAAAATAATCTCGAAGCATCTAAAACTCCACAGCAATCCATTCTTTCAATCGTCAGCTTTGAGAAATCGGTCAATTTTCTCAAAACCATCAAGCACATATTGTAACCAATCAACACTTCCAGCTGGATTTATTGGTATACCTGCCCATCCTTCAAATTCGCAGCGGTTGAAATTAGACCAAAAACAAAGCTAAGCTAATCGAGAAGTGAAATATGCTTGGTGCACTCTGCTATTTTCTTCGCTCTATAACGCCTTACACCTGTTCCGAATCCCTGTACATATCGCATATATGTTCTAGAATGAGAGAGAGAAAGAAAACCCGTTTGGGCACTGATAACCATCAGGCTTTGCAATTATGTGTACGCAATTCATTAATTTGAATACATAGATGATTCACTTGATATATTGATCTGACGGGCCTTACTCTTATTCGTACAAATTTTGAATCGTATTCAAGTATTCACTTTGGTACCCATGTGTGTGTGTCGCGATTTATTATGATGCGCGAGTTTCAAGTGGTCCCAACAGAAAAACATTATTACAGACTAGAAGTAGAAAGTTTAATTTAATTATGCCACAGGCATATGTATCTGAATACCGTATGCGCTTGTATGAGTATATGCACGTGTATGTATAGCCTATATTGTGTTACGAGTTTTTGGTTTAGATGCGTATTTGCTTCCAGCAAACCTCGTGTATTTTCAAGGAAACTTAAAATTTATTTGCTACTCGTTTCGCGTGTTTCACTACTTACGCTTATTTTTTTACAATTAGATGATTATTATTTGTGTGAAAGATAAACCTACGTAAAAATCGTTTTATTTTGGTCAAACTGATTTTTATTTAATATCTTTATTTTTTTGTAAAAGTAAAAAATTGATTTCATATTTTTTTCTCCAAATTGGTAATTTGTTAATTTTTATATTTCATTCAATTTTTTTTTCTTTTTTTAATACGATATGGTAACTAAGTTTAATATTTGAATTTACTCAAATGTAAACAAATGATGTCCAAACATTTCAATGATATAAACCTAAACATCGTATATTTTAATACATTTTAAGCAGGATGCAGATGTTTATTCAAGTCAAATGATAAAACGAGGCAATATTGGTTTTTCTTGATCCTGAGTTCAATAAAATAAATATAAAAATTTGTGGATTCCAACATAATCTGACGAAAGATTAAGTGCATAAATTGGTAAAATACATATTAAATTTCGTTATAATTTTGAAGAAAAAAAAATTATATTTACACTTGAAGTAATTCTTATACAGTTTAAATAGTATCAACCACAATTTAAAACATTAATATTAAACATAGGCTCAAAATCAAACATCACCACGGCAAGAGCCATAGCTTGTAAAAGCCCATTAAGGCATATACATACGTACCTTTATTTTCTTAATCGCTCAATTTCCAAATTGCTCAGTATAGCCCCCCCCCCTCCCCCAAGCTCTACGAGTGTCATAACTCGTCGCTTCGTAATCTCCCAAATAAACGTTTCAACAAACTCATCCTCTACCGATAAGAGCGTGGCATAGCCGTGGATCATCCGTAGAGACGAAAAAAGAGACACGAGTGTGATAATATAAGTAACATTCATGCGTCAACAATATCAGCGAGTATGGATGAGCCAAGAGGCGTGTTCCCAGCACTTTTCGTCCTTATCGGTCATCATCGCATTGTCGTGTCGCGTGAAGCTTCTCGTTTCTTTTTCCTTCCACGTCGACTGTCTCCCTTTTCCCCTTAAAAAACTACTACATATACGTACCTTTATGCTTGTGTGTATAAAGTAACGATAGTTTCGCCAAAAAAGTACATAGGAGGGAGGAGGGGCAGGTTGTGAAAAGAAGCGTCTTTTTCTTGCACATGTGCAACATCTGAAACAAGCGGTAGCATTATCGGGATATGCGATTCGCTGATATATCGTATATGCATACGCAAATAATGCGCGAACGCATATCATATCTACCTGCTATACCATTTGCTACTCGTGACCTTCACATGAAAAAAAGCATACTTACACACACACACATACAGTTGACTGGGTGTGTAGGTATATCTTATATTAGATTATCTCTCTTTTCTGTCTTCAAAGTGTGGTACTTACGAAGGATGTTTGCACACAGACATATCTTACACTTACTTCGATTATTCCAATTCCAAGGGAATAAGCGAGGGCTTGCTTCTTTACTTGTTGTTGTTGACTTGTTGCGTGTGCAATATCGATCGCAATGAGCCATACACTCATGCAAGCAAGCACGCACGCACGCATGCACATGAGATGCGGATGTGTCGGATCTCTTTCGCGAGCGCAAGCGCGCAAGGTGAATTTGCGTTAATGAGCGAAGAGAGCAGCAGCAGCGATCTTACGGGGGGATATAGCCGATAATCGCACTCCTGCGCACACACACACACCCATCTTTTTTTTTGTACTATCCTTATTGCGTTATAATTTTTCACAGCCGGCGATGGAACCCACTGTTGTGTACCTAGTACCTACTCTTTCGACTTATGTACTATACATGCGTGAGTTGAAAAAGTTATAGCATCGTTAAATTGCCCCCTCATTAATATTTGCGTCCCCAACGTGAACGTATACATAAACACGCAGGTCATCCTTGAGCTGCTTTCTTTATCTTCATGTGGGCATCGACTTGCCTTATCGATATGTGACAGTGCGTACATGACTTTTTTTATTCTCTATGACACTTGGAATGATGATAATCGAAAATATATGTATATCCATTTGAAGAAAAAAAACAAAAGAAAATCTAAAATATCATTGTAAAGTTAGGCATTTGTTCACTTGATATCAGTAGCATATAATAAGTATAGTAGCAGACGTAGGAATGGGACCTCGCGTGACGACTATATAGGTATACACTTTACCTTCCAACCACTGCACTCGCGAAAGCTCTACACAGCACTACTTCTTTTTCGCTTCAACCGATTGAGAGAGGATGAGGAAGAGACAGCGCGAATGTGTAGGTATAGAAGAAAAAGAGAGAGAGAGAGAGAGAGTAAAAGAGGGAGTAAAAGAGGGAGTATAAGAAGGGCTATTTTATGACCTTCATAAATGTGCTGCTCATGATTTAGTACTACGAAGTTGGAGTGTAAGCGCAGCTGGTCTCATATTATACCTATACATATTATACACACTTATATTCACGTGTGAGCCGAGCCTCTCGCGTGCTTCCTTGACTTGCCCTTAGCTGTCTTCCTTATTTCTCTTTCTTTCTTCGCTCTTTCTTGCGCTATCTCGTTTTATCGTTGATGCGTGCTTTTGTCGACGGAAACTACACGATACCCTTTGCTAGAGCACCTAGTACGGCCAAGGTATCAATAGAAATTGCAATTTTGCCTCGAGTTATGATTTACGAGCAGCCTGTTAAACTTCGAATAATATAGATATTGACATTTATTTACCTATACATTGCAATAGCTTGAGAAAAAGTTTTAATGAATTTTCAATATGTAAGTAAAATTAAATTATGGATATGGGTACAATGATAATATAGGCCTTTATTTCATAAACTTAAAAATTATTATTGGGTCAAATTTTTAACTGGATTACAATTTTGTATTTTTTTTTTGTTTTGTTTTTGCAAAACTCAACGAAGCGAAAGTTTATTGTTTCACATATCGTGCACTTATTAAGCAAAATTTTCAAAAACAAAACAGCTTGAATTTTATATAATTTTTCAATTATATCTCCTCTTGATTAAAGTATAAAAAAAAAACATCAAATACACTTTTTTTTATTATCACTAAAACTTTCTTTTCTTTTTTTTTACTCTCCCTATCTCGCTATAATATGTTCGTTGATCAGACAAGTTTTAAATAAGCTAAACCCTCCCGCTAAGAGAAACTACCTACCTAATCATAGACCTACCTACCTATCTATGCGCACGTACATGTACGTCAAAATCACCCATTTCCCGTATCCGCAATCCAGCGAGCGAGCGCTAAAAAAATCTCCAAGATCTCATCTGCATACACCTATACGCGAACATAAGCGTTTAAGCGAAAATTAAACGAACCGCTTGGTGTGTATATAGAGTATAGAAACGATCTCGCTGAAGGAAGGCTAATATATAGAGAGAAGCGGTAACGAGGCAGGAATGAATTACGTGTGCTCATCGCGCAAACGCACGCTTAATAATAACCGTCGAGAGAGAGAGAGAGAGAGAGAGAGAGAGAGAGCCTCTATAGGTATACCTTATGAACATACAACACGATTTTGCTGCTGCTGCGGAATCGAGCCGGTCGGGGTTAATAGAGATCGCGTCACTATATCCTGCCACTCCCCCCCCTTTCTACCCCCTTTCTCTCTGCGATGCCCTTGGCCGATGAGCTGCTGAGGTAGCCTGGCCGACTGCTGCTGCGCGCAGAGAGCCGTCCTTCAACCTGCGTGCGGCTTGTCAAAAATTGAATTTACCATCTATTTAGAGAAATATGCTGCTCAACGATATGTGCATGCACTGCTGTTAATGTTCCGTTTGCTATGCGTATATTCATATAATGTAAATGCTGTTATGCGTCTAAACTGAGTAAGGTATATAGGGATGCGGTTAATTTGTTAAAATGGACAGAATCTGCTGTGTGGCACATAAACTAATTTTTATCATTACTATATATTGATGTTATTAAACGATATTTAATATAGATTTATTGTAATGAGTATTATAAAGTTTTTGATAAATATTATTTCAGTAAATCGAATTGTTGTTACACTATCCTATACTTATGGATAAATGTTTGAACGAACGTCGAATTCTATGATTAAGGAAGAAAAAAATGTAAAGGGCAATCTAGTTGTTATCTATATCGATCCAGCTTCTATAAAGCTTTAAGAAGAACTAGAAATTTTCGTTTTCTCAGTTTAAACAGTGTTTTCGCGTAACTCTATTCCTATCAAAACTGCCTTATTTCTTCTTCTTTTTTTTTTCTTCAAAACTTATTATCATTATTCTGCAATAAAGTACAAAATTGCTGAAACGAGTACTTATAAGCAGCTGTTTGCTGCTTCAGTTCTCGAGATGTAGTGCACAAAAAAATGTTTATAGATAGTGTAGATGTTGCAAAACGATACTATTCATCGAGATGAGTGCGCACTCGCGTATATCAAGGGAGATATCGTCTCTATATATACAACGCGTGTGCAGAAGAACTCAAAGCTGATATTTTACAATCTAGTAAAGTGCAAAAAAGTCGAAAATTACAGAGGGAAATTTTATAATTTAGTTGTTCTTATTTATAAATTTATTGAATGTTCGAATATCAATTATAAAAAGAAGTAAAATAAGTCCATGAAATTTTCTAAATAAAAACAGTATTTTATTTATTGAAAATATAATCTGAAGGATTTCTTTCTTCGGTCATTTTTTAATTAATTAAAACATATTGAAGAATTTCCACATAAATATGTATTTGTCATTGAATAAAATTGAATGAAATTAGTCACTTATAATTCTTGACCTGTTTAAACAAAATGTAGACTCATAAAGATATTTTTACATCTATATTTGTGTAAAAACGAATTTAACATAAAGCGCAAAAAATAAAGAAAAAATCTAAACATCTTCCATTTATATCTAATGAGCGTGAGAACACAATTTTCTTTTTTTTATCTTTCATACATAGCTACTCTCTATGATTACATGAATTTTTATAGATTTTCATTATATATAAATTTCATCACTCAACTGCTTAGAAAATACCATTTTTGTTAGTTTTCAATTAATTTAATTAAATCAATCAAGTGCGTATCATGGACTACTTTATGCAGTTACTCGGTTGAGCATCAGTAGATAAGTCCAGGTCATGGTAAGACATAATTCCAATTTGAAATACCATTTCAACGAGTATACTTATACAATAAAAAAAATTCACTTTCCTTCATTGCCTCTACAATCTAAAGACAAAAATAATTATTTTAATAGAGCCGCAATAATCATCGATGATGAATATTATTCGGAATCACACACAGCAATCAATCGTATAGTGAGTGAAACGGTGTGCTCACAAAAACTGTCCTCGCGTGCTACAGTATTGCAAGAAATCAATTTCAAGTCTTGGTTCACACGGGCATAAAATCAACATTACAAGCTTTAGCTGTGTATCACATCAACCGTACGACAGTAGCTCTTGCTAGCAAAAAAGAAAACCAGCCAAGAGTTGGGTGCACAAGCACAATTAAAACGTTTGATAATTGAAATTTATGAAATCTAGTCAGGTCGATTACTGTATGTATTTGCGCGTCGCAGAGAAACGAACGGTTGACTTACGCCACTCGGCTCTCCTTGCGATTTCATGTAAACGCGCTTGCCATTATAATAGAAATACTAGTAATAAAAATATAAAAAAAAAAGAAAGGAAAAGAGAGAAAAAAGGAAGAGTGAAGGCTCGCAAGAGACCGGCAATATTCCACTCTCGCTCTGACCCCTCACTCTTGTACAGTCTTTCACTTTGTTTCTCTCTCTTTTACACCATATAGCTATTACACACGCGACTAATTACTAAACTGCCCTGTCCACCTAATAAATTACAAGTGACGTGCTCCACACATGGTTCTCGTGTCGCCGCGCGAAAAAAAAGAATCTATGCACAACGCGCTACTGTATAGGCAGGCGAAACTTCTGCTTTCAAACTGCTGCTGCTACTCTTTACTTTCCACGGAAGTTGCATTGACTTGTCTAGTGCTTTTGAAAATCAAACTTAAAACCAGAAATTGACAAGGAGCAATTTGTTTTATCTCATGTAAAAAACTGTTAAAATATACTTAATTTAAAAAAAAAAAAAGAAAAATATAATATAATTGTCCTGATTAGTAATCAGAATAAAGGCCAAGTGACCTTTTTTTACTTCTTATTTTTTTTTTTTTAAGCAGTACGCAATATTTGGTGTATTACACAAAATAACGATGTCAATAGATTACGCCAATAAAAGATGCAGACTCGCTCTGATTTTTCTTCATACGTATCATATATATGTAGGTACATATAATATCGAAAGATCATCGAAATAAACGCAGGTTTTTTTTTTTTTTGCTTGATATGACCGATCAGCAGCAGCAGTAGCAGTAGCAGCGGCTTCGTCTCTTCTCCGAATCCGTACGCCGGCAAATTCCAAAGCACGCACACACTCCACGCACACTCACCGTTTTCTTTACCCTGGAAAAGTTAAAAAAAAAAAAATCAAAAAAGAAAAAAAAAACCGCTTGTCGAGAGACGCACAATATTGTCGACGGTATACATAACACACATAGAGCTATTGCTATATGTCCCCCCCTCCTTCCCCCCCCCCCACGCGCAATACCGCATATACACATATAAACAGGCAAGGCCGCGCATAAAGGTGGATTATCGCTTGGAGCAGTTAATCAATGCCAGATACGCGTAAATAGTCTGACGCTTCGTTTTTCTCTCTCCCAGCTGTGTCGTTACAACTTTTGATATAGGCAACGTCGTTGTATTAGTTTTCTCTCTCTCTTTCGCGATTTTCTCCACAGTCGCTCTTCTTTCTTAACTTCAGGATATATTTTTATGTGGATTTTTCTCTCAAGGCAACTGAATTCACGCTCGTTTAGGTATAGGCTTGCTAAACTACAAGCTTGAGACAAATGACGGCGATTAACGTTTTTCGCGCTAGTTTTTGAGAGATGCTTAAGTATTAAGCTTGTTTAACTCCTGCAAGGCTGGGATTGCTGTTAAGTAGTAACAGCCTGGTTACGATAAGACACACACACACACAAGACTAATGGAAAGTAATACAATCCTATAACTCAAGACTAATGTGGCTGGATTATTTTCCATTTCTCAGCAGAAGCTTATATATGAATAAGGGGTAATAATTATTAAGAGGCCAAACGTATAAGCAAGAAAAATACATTATAATCGACAAAAAGTATAACGAAGCAGATAAACACAGATCCAAACAAATTTATGAAATTTTGTCTTCATCATTGAACCTAATAACTTGTATGTCATTTGAAAAATTAGATTCCTTATACCTAATAATAAACGCAAGATGAGTATAGCTACTCTCCGTCATCGTCTTGATTAACAAATCGTTAATTAACTTGCCTGGCTTACCCCCACACAAACGCACGCGTATGTATGTATGTATCCTCATTCGTAAGGCGAGCAGAGCCTCAGCTGGCTCGTTTTTAATTCAGCATAAGTCCTGACGGTTTTTCTACGCGTAGTACGCGCGGCCAGGAACGTTTTCTCGCAGTGTTGGTGGCGGCGTTGGACTTCTTTCCCCGGAGAGAAGACGTTATTAGCAGAGGTATTAATCAGCGGTTGGGGGGGGGGGCTATACAGAGTAGAAGGGGGTAGGGGGAAACGCGGCAGCGGCGAAAGAAAGAAGGAGCGAGCCGCATCACGAGGAATGTCGGGAAAAAGGGAGGGGGAAGGTGGGAGTCGCGGGAGGAGGAGGAGGAGGACTTGAGATATGAAACGAAGGAAAACTCGGCGAACTGAGGAGAGCCAGGGACAACCCCTTCGCCCCGCTATCTCTCTTTCTCTATCACCGTCCTCTTTTTCTTCCCCTCGTAGCAGCTCTCTCTCTCTCTTTCCCTTTCTTACTCTCCGCGCCGCGGCGGTTCTTCCTAGTCTGTATATCTTGCCCCATTTCTCTCTTGCGCTACTCGCCCTCCCGCTCTCTTATGTCTCTGTCTCTCTCATTCCGGCGCGTTTCACGGATGAAGCGTTTTAATGAAAAGATAGCGTTGGGAGGCGTCTGGGGGTGGTGCTGGTGCTGCTGGTGGTGGTGGTGGAAGTGAGAGAAAGAGAACGAGTTCCGGCTCCGAGCGAAAGGACTAGACTCGAAACCGAATAAGAGACGGCGAGAGAGAGAGAGAGAGAGAGAGAGAGAGAATAAAAAGGAGAGAAAAAGAAAGATGCGAGAGCGGCGTTAGAGATATGTAGCGGGAGCAGCCCGACGCTCATCAGAAAGCACTGCATGAGTCCCAGGCTCAAATGAAATTGCTCGCTATAAAAATGATGCGCCGCCGTCTCTAGCTATACCTATATATTACCTATACATACCTATATGCCTCGGGTATTAGGTTACTTGCTATTGATGCTGCTGTTGCCTCTGCTACTCTTGCAAGAAAGCTTGCACATACATACATACATACATAAATACGTATATTGCAGGGCTTGTACAAGAACTCTTAAGCTACCCCTTTTTTTACAATGCACATTCCAATCCCAAGTGATGCTTTTTCTTTTCAATTTTGTTTTTTGCTTTTTTATAGCAAAAGCTTTGAAATGACGCAGAAAAATTTTTTCATATTGCTTGTGGAAAATGTGTTTTATGATGTAAACAATCAAAACATACTGTTAATAACTGATGAAATTTTTTTAGTGTGTCAACTATGTGATTTGAAAAAGTCAAACATAATAAAACATAAGTCAAAATCATAAAACCAACAATATAATACGCTCAGCAAAAATTTATTATTTAAAAACAAACTGCATGTTATTATTCAACTTCAATATTTATTTGGGTAACATATGTACATGAATTGTATCTAATCTAGATGCCTAATTCCAACATTACTTTTAAATTAATAAAAATCGTTGTAATATTTTTAAATTTTCTTGATAATAATTGAGACGAGCCAAGCCAATAAGCTACACATATAAGAGAATCCCGCGTATCAATTTCTATCTAAGCACGGCTGATAGGTATCCTCCCCCTCCTCGTATACATCTCTACATCATCGTCCGCACGCGACTGACAATCATTTTTCTTCGGCGGCCACGCGTATAGTATATATACATATACCCACACAGATACACAGAGCAAAGCTCGTCTCCAGGAAAAATCACCGGCTCTCATTACGCTCGACACGTAGGCAGCTTTATGAGAGCCAGCTGCCGCCGTTGTTCTTGGTTGCAACTCTACGCTCTTATATTATATAGGTACTCTCGCACGTCCGCATATCTCTTTCTCTCTGCGTATATCTCGCTTGCTTTTCTTTTCCTCTCCCCCTTGCGCCCTTTTCTTCTCGCAAATACAGTTTCTTCTTCCTCCTACGCCCTACTCCTTCCACCCACCGCTCCTCTATCTCGCTCGCGAGCCGACGCCTTGGCTAGCTGATATTATTTATTTCGTAAATTAACTCCAGCCCCCGACACATACGTGACTGGAAAATCCTTCTAGAGTAGCAGCTTCTTTTACCAGCTATATATATATATATATACCTACTCCTTGCTATAAGGCTCGAGCTTTCTTTCCGCGAGGTTATTAATCGACGCCCGGCTGCTGGTTATAAGAATGAGAGCTACTTCTTTTTGCTTCTTGCGTAGTTGTGTTCGCGCAGGCTTTACGGATGTGGCTGATGCTTTTCTATATGTCTTGCAACTCGTGACTTTCCTGTCAATAAGGACGTTATGTCGTGCTTCTCTCTCCCTCTTTTTCTCACATCCTAGCTATCATACATTTCCATGTCTCTCGGATCTTGGCACTGATTTATAAGCTCTTTCCTTCGTAATTGATAGTTGATAAAAGTATAATATGTAATATCTCGTGCATTTGATTAATCCCATTTTACATCATAGGTATACATCGTATGACATTATAATAATGTTACGTATCGGCATATGATCAACAGTGCCGGATTAAGGATTCCATAGGCCCTGGGCTAAATTTAAATGGGGGCCCTCTTAAGGGGACTGCGAAGCGCTTATTGGCCATAGACGACTGGC
>JAPYZE010002872.1:0-14711 GCA_030522805.1 Leptomastidea abnormis | reverse complement strand
GATTCTCAAAAAGTCATGTTCTTCTACTGAGATTCTCAAAAAGTCATGTTCTTCTGCTAGGAAAAAGTTGGGATGCATGTTTTTCTACTGAGGCGTCGAAGTATAGTTGTAGTTTGTGAAAAAAAGACGTTCTTGTGTTATAAGAGAGCATTTCTTGCGACCGATAAGAAAGGTATTCGCGTGTGATATATAAGTAAGGAAAGGGAAGTTGTGATCGAGACAAAAGGATGTAAGTAAAGTAATATAGATGCTGACTTGACTAAATAAAGACCGATATATATATCATATAAGCGTACATTGTATATTTATTTTCTATAAACGATTCTAAGGAGAGAAAGAAGGAAAATAATTATATAAAGTCATATAGTCATACTGTAATTATACATAGTTGAGTGATTTTGATACTGCGAATAAAAAATATTAAAAAAATTCAAAGAGTTTATGTAGATGTATGTGTGTAGTCTGGACCTGTTGGTTGGGATGAAAGTAAAGATGTGTCGAAGAGAAAGTAAAAGAAACGAGATGAGAAAGAAAGTGTGAGTAAGTGTATATGGGTCCACCTTCCCCCAAAAAAGTAAGGTGCGCCATGGTGTTTTTTATAATGTATATGTATAAGAAATGAGACTTTCATTCTCAAAGAGTGTGTTGTATAGGTATATATAAGTATACATACTTGCGATCGATCTTCAAATTCGCGTGGCGTCGCGTGAATTGCTATTTATAAAATGCGATAGTATGCGAAGAATCCCTGCGGGTTTGTATGATAGTATACGTATATGTATAAATATTTATATCTTTTTTTTTTAAGATAGTGTTGAGGAGGAGGATGTAGTTTTTTTATTTACTCTTTTTTAATTGGTATAGACGGTTTTTCTAATTTTGCGATGAATAAAAAGGAGTTGATGTATAGGTATAATAAAAGTGTTTTTTTAAGAGCGACAGATTAAGTAGAATCTTGTGTGTGTACCTATGTAGATAAAAATCACGTCAATGGATATTTCACTTTTCTTGTCTTTATGTTTTACTTTGATATACAAATATACTTTTGTTAGTCTAGATAAATATCTAAATTGATTTTTTTTCCAGAAGTTTTCAAGACTCGTTTGAAAATTGTTCTTTATTATTGCAAACATGCGTTTATCTCTGATAATTATGTGTATTTAGCATTAAATATTACAAAAGCTATGAAAAATATAATTGATTGGTATTATAATACGCTAGAAAAAAAAAGCTCTCTTGGGAATTGCTTTTTGAGATATATAAAAGTATGCTTCACATAAGGTATATGAGACAGGCGATGATAATAATCGGACACGATGAAATAATCGGACGAGATTATAGACATCGTTAAAGAATATAAGCTTTTCAAGAGAGAGAGAGAGAGAGAGAGAGAGAGAGAGAGAGAGAGAGAGTGCATTGTTCTCTGTTATCGGAAAATTCTCTCTTTCACTATCTATCTTTTTTTTTTCTTTGATACAGCTTTGTCTAAATCTAGACTAGACGTAAAAGGTGTTGGATTTAGTCTCTCTCTCACTCACTCTCTTATTGTTATATTATCAAAGAGACAGTAGTTTATCTCAGTTCGTTGAAAGCTTATTTAGTCGACGTCATCATCGATGCCAATCGAATCAACAGATGGTTTTGTCTGCGGTATTATCACTGTATTAAGATCAAACTTATATGCTATAGACCATTAGACCAAGTCTACTAGAAAAAAAAAAAAATTGAATACTCATCACTTATTTATTTCTCATATTGATTTTGTTAATTTAATTACAATAAAATATGCTTAAATGTATGAAAGATATCAAATATGAAAAAGAACGAAAAAAAATGTGTTGTTTACGCGTTGCGGAAGGAGGATCATAAACATTGCGAAACGATCGAGGATAATTTCGTAAAAATGAAAGAGAAATCGATATATTATACCGGATATACAAACATACACATACATACACATATATAGTTATATGTACTGCTATCATAACATATATTCGAAAAAGTCCAAATTCTTTAAGACTGACGCACAAATAACCTGCGTATCCTGTAACGACAGAAGCGTATTTATAATTGATTATTATACTTTACGAGAACTGGACAGGTGTGGTATATAAAATGTGAATTACGAGTTGATGTTTGCTTATACTTATACGATCGAAATAACTGGCGCTATATGGGATATATAAAAAATAAAATTTATAAGGTATATATAATGGACTGATAAGTGGATGTGTATAAGTATTTTGGTATTAAATATTTGTAGATTATAGATCATCGATGATAACGTTTATCTCATATTATATCCTTAGGTTTATAAATTAAAAGCTCACGATGATAATGCATAGTCGAAAATAACGTAATGTATTTTATTTTATATCGAATTTTTAAAAAAAATAAAGTGTGATAGGTAAAAGTTGTATTTAAAAGATATTTTTTTTTGTTTGTAGATGATAAAGAAAGCAATGTTAGAAAAATGCAAGGTGAACTAATATTAAAGAAAATAAAAGTGAGAGTAAAAAATAAAGAGACGATCGATATTATAGATATTTTTCGATTTTTTTCCAATAATAGATTTCTTTGTCTAAAGCCTCCTCGGTTTTACAGGAAGCTTTTAATTTTTTTCAACTACAACAAGCATTTTTCCTTTCTTCTTCGACCTTTTACCTTGTTCATCATCCCTCTAGCTTTAAACCCCGGGGTTTTTAACCGACGTTGGGCTTAAACCTGGCGCAGTCTACCGGTGCGTTAAGGTCGTGGGAAAATTTTCCGCGCTCGCGCAAGTCTCACTCTCTTTTTTCCCTCACTATTTATACCTACCCTTTTCCATCCAGGAATTTTATTCTCACCCTTTAACTACTGCATCACGCGTTTTTTTTAATTCTTTTTTTTCTCTCTCTTACTCTCGTCTTTTTCTTGCTGAGATTTACAACTTCGTTAATTATTTTTTACCTTTTTATTCCATTTTCATTATTTTTCTACTACTGGAGAGTATGAATTGTAGAGTTGAGTTTACGTATTATGGAAACAGAAACGAGAAAATTAATATTTTTTTAATTGCTTTTTTAGTAAATAACTTGTTATTTTTTATAAAGAGGTTTACTAGGAAACGGTTATCTTATTATTAATTTTAAAATTATAATGATGTATGCAGACTGAATGAAAAACAAATGCAAAGTGCTTTAAATTATTATTATAATCAGTTTTAAATTAAATTTTTAAATATATGATAAAATTTTAATTATTTTGACTAATTCAAATATTTTTATTGAATGTTACAGATTCCTCCGTAAATTATTACGGAATTCCAGGCTGGAAAAATCCAAATTCAAATATCTTCCAAGTATACAGACGCACAATCAGAATATTCTTTCGCCGAGCGATACTTGCACTTTTAGCGATATGCTAGACAGATGACTTCTAGAAGATAGTAAAATATAAAAGAAGGATATAATTCATAGCTTGCCGAATATAAATCGGCGAGATGCGCCGAGTAAATTAATGTGGTACCAAGGCGTATTTTAAAAAAATAGCACAAACATAGTAACATAGAGACTAAAAGAAAGAATTGAAGAAGAAAATCGATTATTGCTATAGTATAGCAATAACATCTACTTGAAGTAGTTTCAGCGCAAGCGCAAAAGAAGTAAAAGATAACAATAATTAAGAGTATATACCGCCGTCAAAATGGGAAACTGCTTTAGCTGCCAAACCGACGTTGAAAAAGAGAAGCCAGACCGCATATGTAATTCGAACATCGAAGCGGTAGCATCTCAAGTTAGTCCAGTACCAACACCAACGCCAGATCCAATAAGGCCGATGCCTCAAATACCAGATACCGATGCGCCACAGGCCAAAATATTTATCGCACTTTACGAATACGACGCGAGAACCGATGAGGATTTGAGTTTTCGTAAAGGCGAACATTTGGAGATACTCAATGATACCCAGGGTGATTGGTGGCTTGCTAGGAGTAAGCGTACGAGACAGGAGGGTTATATACCTAGTAATTATGTTGCTAAATTGAAGTCTATTGAAGCTGAGCCGTAAGTATATTTATTTATGTTTTATTTTTTATGTTATGTGTGATTTTTTTTTTGTTTTTTGTTGATTATTTTTCGAAAATTAATTTTGAGGAGATGGGGTGAAAGGTCGATAGACTAGATATAATTTTAGTTTTACGTGTGCTGTGGTTTTTGTTCTTATATTAATAATTTATTTAGCTATGGAAGTAGGTTAAGCGTGAGTGAGATTGGAACTTTTGTGATTATATGAATATTTAATATTGTCGGTTTCATGTTTTAAATTAATTTTAAAATAACCCACTAAAGATTATTTATGGTTTTTCTGAGAAAAAGAAAAAAAAATCGTTGATTTATTACAATTTTTATTTTTTTATTTTTTTTTAGAAAAATAAGATCAATCAGTATTGTTACATAAACTAATCCTTTTAATCAATTTCCTATAATCTAATTGATGATATCACTATATGTTATATACCTATACTCTCGTGGTCATCGCAAAATTGCTGAATAAGATAGATTTTTCTACCTTGTCAATAGTTATTTGATATAAATTTAAGGTCGACTTTTTTATACAAACTTTATTTTTACTTTAACAAACAATTATCCAAAAGTTCAAAATTCCTATATCATCCAATAAAACTTTATCACCTTTCATACAAATAAAAATAAATTTTTTATCAAAAAATTCAAGATCAATATCATCACATAATAATTTTTAATCATAAAACTCGATCCATTTCAACTTATCATCTAACATACAGTTAAATCATCAAAAATAAATACCACACGCACATACACACATGTGCTAATCACTTTACCCAAAAAAAAAAAAAAACAATCCATGACATTCATCCACATCAAAAACACCATACAAAGTTAAAAGATCCACATATAAAACTGTTACATGAGAAAATCGTCAACCTTTCTTCAACTAACCGACCGAAATCACTTTATGCACGTATTTTATTCACAGAATTATAAAAAATACTATTTCAAAGAATAGGTATATATGTACGTTTAAAAAAATATGATATTATAATTATGATAATAAACAATATAATATTTTTGTGGAAATAATTGTTCCAGTGTACGTTTTAATATATTTGTTGGCTCTGACAAGAGCCGGTTGTTTTCTTCATCATTGTATTTTAAAACAAAGATATTGTCAAAAAATCAGAAAAATATTTTTACTCATCTTCTAAAATAGCTTATAAGAGCTCGATTTACGAGCCTGAAAAACTGCATGGAAAATCTGATGTCTAGTACGAAACAAATCATAACATTGTTTTATAACTTGATCGTAACTTAATAAACGTCTTACAGTTTCTGGCTCGACCAAAATCCTTGCATCACATTTACCTTTACGTCTGCGCTGAAGCCAAACGCCCCAACTTTCAATATCGAATTCCAATTTATTTTTTTCATCTTGTAATATCACCACAAACTCCAATTTGTTGTTACCTGATTTTTCACGGCAGATTAACGTCAGATTCCTCTGTGGCATTGGTATATTGAAATAAATACGTTCAGGAGCTTTGACGTAGGCGTAAAGTAGATTTTTTTGCAGGACATGCTTGCGAAGAGGCATATTGATTTTTATACACTTCAAAATACTAATATCAAAAAATAATTTTCACTTGATGCTTGAGATCCGAGTTGATCTATACTTCAGGTTTGACGTCCAGATTACAATTGAGGGATTAAATTGGAAAATTTTGTTTTTATAATGTCCAGGTAAATCTGGAAAGTAGAGTGGGTATAAAAGGTACGCTAAGATTTGTAGGGAACATTGACCCAATGAATGCAGGTAAAGAAAAGGAGGGGTGAGGGTCTAAGCGTCTCTTTTACATTTATTATTACAGTGCCAGCCTTCAGAAATGTTGTTAGCGTGTATGCCATATCTTTATTTATACCCGTTCTACCTCATCATTGATGCTTAGCACATAACGCATCAACTCTTATATATACTTACAGTTATAATACTCCCGCAGCTCCTTTTTCGATGTCACGCCGTTAGACGGCCCCGCGCGACTTTTCCAAAGAGAGAAAGAAAGACCCTCGCACTTTATGTGTATGTGGTCGTGATCTATACCGGTATATTTATATATATATAAAAGCATCGTGACTTTTCCGGCTTTGCTCGTGTACAGGAGTATATATAGTATATATAGTTATAGATGAAAGAAAAGGAGAATTGCGACGTAGTGAAAGCAAGGTCGGCATTGACTAATGCAACAACTTTTCATTTACTGTGTGTGTATGTGTAGGTATATGTGAGTTTTTCCTTTAAAGATTTGCATCGTCGCGTACGGTGTTTTAATGATGTAGAGAGGAGTTTTTGAAGAGTGTGAGAACGAGTTTTACACATGTGAGTTTGATAATTGGATGTCATTTGCGATAATTTTTTTTCTTTTTTTTTTTTTTAAAGAGGATGGGATTTAAAATTTATTATTTAAATTTTCTTAATGCTTACTTTTAATATTATTATTAAAAATTATACAGAATTATAAAACAAGAGAAAATTACTGACATAATATATTTTGTATCAATTTTAGATGGTACTTCAGAAAAATAAAACGAATCGAGGCCGAGAAGAAGCTTCTACTTCCAGAAAACGATCACGGAGCCTTCCTCATACGCGATTCAGAAAGCCGACACAACGATTATTCGCTCTCAGGTATGCACCTCTATTTCTCATCAAATCAAACAGAACAGCGCACATATTCTAAAATCAAACAACACATACAATTCAAGACCTTCATCGAGAGTCTCTTTCTTTACATCAGTTGAAATAAAAATATACACAATCCATATGTGTCGATTTCAAGAAGGAACAAGAGAACTCCTGTGTATTATATATCCAATAAATCACGAGCTGGCTCTTATTTTTTTATCTTTAAATAAATATACGTTTATATATAAAAGCCAAGTATTTAGTTTGTAGTGACTTGTGTCGCACAATAGAACGATACACGGTTCACTCCATACCTATACGTAAACGCGAGATAAAACACGTATTTTAAAAGTATGTGTATAAGCAACTGAATCGTCCGCTTCCTGTCCCAGTCGCGCTTGCTTGCAATCTGCAATTAATTTGCCGCGGCGCGTCTCAAAGGCCGAGAAAGACATTGCGGAATGAAACGTTCTTTCTCGAGAAAGACACGCAGAGGCCGTGTATTATAAGTATAGCGCTACTGCTGCCGAGAAAATCGGCTTCTCGTCACTGAATCGAATTGCAACGGTATACATGTATATAAGTCACCTACACTTGCACAATATTGGTATTCACTCTATATATCCCTCTGTTTTTATCATTAATAATTCTTAAAATCTAATCAAGCAATTATTGAAAAAACATTTAAAAAAAAATTAAATGCTTATATATACTGATGTTCCTATTTATATTTGCAGTCCGTGACGGTGACACGGTCAAACACTACAGAATCCGACAACTCGACGAGGGTGGCTTCTTCATAGCAAGGCGAACGACCTTCCGCAATTTACAGGATCTCGTTGAACATTATAGCAAGGACGCCGATGGTTTATGCGTCAATCTCTGCAAGCCATGCGTACAGGTAAGAAGAAAAGCGAGATATTATTTTTTAAATATGCTGCTATTGATACTATGTATACCCCTGAAATATATATCAGTATACGATTACGTATATATATTTATATACTTACTCTCTCGTTTATATATCCACCTTATTTGTGGACTTTATATATAGTATATATTGTCTGAATGGAGTTTAGACAGCCTGCTGCATGTTGACAGAATATAAATATTTTTTTATTACATACAACCATATTGTTTTATTATTACGACTGTTGAACATATTATTTTTGTTATTATTTATGCCATTATATGTCAGATTGATGTTAATATGGTGAAATTTAATTACTTGACTTGTGATAAATTTTAAATAATTTTGTTTTATGAATTGAAGTAAAATCTATAATTTAAATATATCTGTAAATAATTATATTATTGATTAAAGTTATTTGAACATAAAGATAAATATATGAAATGTGTAAAATTAAAATTCTGACAATAATTTTTCTTTGTTTAACTGATAGATTAATATTGACAAATCCCTCAAATCATCAAAATAAAACTTAATTTGATAATAAATTATAAAATTGTTAAATAAGTGCATGGTACATTTGTGATCGTGTCAAACAATAAATTATTTCAAAACTTTATTTTTAACAAACTACAGTTTGGTACAAAAAAAAAGCATATGCAACTTATTTATTTTTTTAAATTAAAGCATCGTCTAAGCTCCAGTTGGATTTTAGCAATATTAATATTGTTGTATACTTATACATTTATTTTTCTAAGTTCAACAGCTGAGTAACATTATAAACCTATTACCTTATTTATATTTATTTATTATTTTTTTTTACCCAACAACTATCTTTCAACTAACACATAATCTACCAATACTCCTCAAGACAAATCAGATAAAAATTAACAACAAATTAAAACTAACTTGGACTTGAAGATATAAGTCACAACATTTCCATCTACCTCCCCTTAAAAAAAGGCTTATTTTAACGGAGTTGTGATTGTTTCTCTGTTTTTGCTTACCCTACCTCCTGCTGGATTTTCTTGGTAAATTGAATGTCCCATTTTATAATTAAAACAAACCATCTGTTTACGCCTCATTTTGCAATGATACGTGCGCGTCGCACATTACGTCATTCACGTATTTATATTTATTTTTTTTTCATTCACTCTCGCTTGCATCCTTCAGCATAAGCCTGTTATATATGGAATTATGTTTCAGAGATACTAGCGATCTCTAATTTTTGTTGTTTATGTCATTGTTCATGTCAATGATTATTATTTTTCTTTTATTTATACTTATGAACTTATTATGGACAGAGCATCTTTCATGTCAGCTGCATCTTTCATGTATAGACTATCTTCCTGTGTTCAGAGGAATGAATATTAGTTACATATTTGTTTACTCATGATTTTCAATATTGTGGTTGACAAATTAAGACATTAAAATTCATTCCTCGCTTCATAAACTAGTCATGTATCCAAGTGCACCATGAGTGTAATATCCAAATTGTGCCAATAAGTTGGATGCATCTATTTTAAGTTAGAACGTCTGCCCTAAGACAACCAACTTTCACTCTGTAATACTTTGTACAAAACAACTTTTGATATATGTATATTATGTGTGTATGTAAATATGCCATGGAAATTCAATATCAATTTTCAAGGTTTTGTCATTTGTGACAAGTCCACATGTTTTTTATACTAAACATTTTCAGACTGAAATTTTTTTATTAGAGCTCAGCTAGAGGTTTATCGTAACAGATAAATATTTGATGCAAGAGTAAAAAAGAATGTCAGTTTACGCACATTTGTTGTTTTCTCATATCTATAACTGTAACTGACTTGCAATGATGTATATTATTGAGAGAAACAATTTTTTTTGGTATTTTCTCTCTGAATTGCATGAAGCATTGTACAATATGTGACATATACGTCCAACCGACTGATTAAATTTAGAAAATGGCATGTACAATATAATTATCTTGTATAAATAATGGTGCTGGTCAAAGCGTTTTGACAGAATGACTGATATTTTTTTTTTTTGATTGACTAAAGTGTATTTATTATGTAAATAGAGAAAATATTGCCATGTTTGTGTGGGAATTTTAATGGATAACGACTTTTTGAGATATATTTTAATCTTAATCAAAATTAATAAGAGTAAAATAATGAAAGTTTTTAACTTGGTTGCCTTGGAGAAAAAAATATCATAATTGTAGGCTCTCATCTAGAATAAATCATTCATCATCGATTTTTTTCGCCCATGGAATTTTTACTCCTCTTTGTTTTAAAAATCATAAATAAATGATATATATAGTTTTATATAAGAATTATTGTCGGTTTTGCGATTGAAGCAACAGAATCCTTATAAGATACTTAATAAGAGGTCACGCGGCCAAAGCCACGAAAAGGCTTCATTGCAAAACAATCGATGTGGTTTATATATTATTTATTTTATTTATTTTTATTTTTATTTTTAAAAATGAATACATGTAACTTGAACCATGTGGCCTTTGTTTACACTAGCCATAAAAAACTGATAAAAGACTGACTGTTTATTCTAAAGTATATACCAATACAGTTTACTGTAAAACTATACACTATAAAATTTTGAAAAATTCAATAATCGAATTACTATTATTTACAACTAAACGTTTGTACAACTTTTATGAATAAATAAGACTGATTCTCAAAGCTCAAATTTTTCTTTCAAAAAGAAAAAAGAACTAATCCACCCATTACAGCACTACTCAGCTCCACCCACATTGAATTCAGCTTTTTCTTCGTCAACCTCAACTTCGTCCAAAATAATTGTGCAGCACGCATATTACATTATATCGACTTCACGCCAGCAGATTCTTCCTTTTTCACACACACACATGTACACATAATAATGCTCTCTCATCTATCGTATCGTCTCAGCTATATATATTATGCGAATATCACGCACTTTTTAAACCCTTCAAAAAAATCATCTTCGTGCAAATTCGCAGCTGTGTAATAATCGTTCACATTTTCACAATCAAACTACATCCTCTCTTCCATCAAATCAAATTAAAAAAAGCAAATTACAATTTAAAAATAAAAAACACATTTTACTAACTCATAAATTTCTTTTGGGGATCGGTGGCAATTTTTTGCTACCTTATCCTTGGATCCTTTATGCTGTTTCTAACAGGTGGAGAAACCCGTAACCGAGGGTCTAAGTCATCGAACACGTGATCAATGGGAAATTGATCGTTCATCATTAAAATTCGTGAGAAAACTCGGCCAGGGTCAATTTGGTGAAGTATGGGAAGGTTTATGGAACAACACAACACCTGTAGCTATTAAAACATTGAAGCCTGGTACTATGGATCCTAAGGACTTTTTAGCTGAAGCTCAGATAATGAAGAAATTACGTCATATGAAGCTTATACAACTTTATGCTGTCTGTACGATGGAGGAACCAATTTATATTATTACTGAATTGATGAGGAATGGTAGTTTACTTGAGTATCTACAAGGTATGTTTTGTTTTTTTAATTAATGTTTTTTTAATATTAAACTCATCATTAATATTTATAACATTTACATTACAGGAAAGGGCAGAGGAATAAAACTTCAACAGTTAATTGACATGTCAGCTCAGATAGCCGCGGGTATGGCTTATCTCGAGTCTCAGAATTACATTCACAGGGATCTAGCAGCACGTAACGTACTGGTAGCGGACGGTAACGTAGTTAAGATCGCAGACTTTGGTCTAGCACGACTCATCAAGGAAGACGAATACGAAGCACGTATTGGTGCACGTTTCCCTATCAAATGGACAGCTCCCGAAGCTGCTAATTACAGTAAATTCAGTATCAAATCAGACGTATGGTCGTTTGGTATTTTGCTTACCGAATTGGTTACATATGGACGAATACCCTATCCTGGTAAGCAGCATTATTGGTGGAGGTGGTGTTTGAGTTGGGTTTAAATGTTGAATTAAAATTTTTACTTAATTTGTTTTTTATTTTTTTTTCTAGGCATGACGAATGCTGAGGTGCTGCATCAAGTCGAGCATGGCTATCGTATGCCTTGCCCACCAGGTTGTCCTCCACCCCTCTACGACATTATGCTCGAGTGCTGGAATAAGGATCCGATGAAGAGGCCGACCTTTGAGACTCTGCAATGGAAATTAGAGGATTTCTTCACCATGGAGGGGAGCGAGTATAAAGAGGCATCGGCATACTGAGTAATCGCCTCCGCGAAGTTTCGCAATATTGATCAGCGGATAATGTAGTAAAACGCTGATTGCTACTGTCCGGGATCACCGATAATTAAAAAACCAGCTAATTTTTCTTTTTTTTCTAACGTCCGCGGTATCAGCTCTAACGTAGGAACCGTTGATGTATAGCAACGAACGTATTAGTAAAAAAAAACAATGAGAGAAAAAAGAAAAGAAAAACGGTGATCGGCAACGGTGTGACATGTAGCGTGCGAAACGTCGCTCTTTTATATTATCTTATTCTTCACTCGAAAAACTGTTATTAAAGCACGCGCGCACGCGTGCGCACGAACTCACTTTTACTCGCTTGAGTGTGTGACATTGTGTGTGTGCGTGTTACGAATAAAAAATAAAAAACGCGAGACGCGGAGTTAAATTCGCTTATTATTTTATATATATTTTTTTTCTTGTCGTAGACGGTTAACGTGACAGTTTGTGATATTTAATGAGAATGACCTTTGACTCTTAGACGTGTAGACTTAAAAAAACAATAAAAAAAAAGAAAACAAGAAAAATACGGACTATTGTGAAGTGTAAACTCGGTACTGTTTATTTTATTACTTTTTTTTATTTTTATTGATGTATCATTATTATTACTATTATTTTATTATTATTGTCATTATTATTATTTTTATTATTATTAATATTATCATTTTTTATTATTATTATCATTATTATTATTTTTATGATCATTACATTTTTTTTCGTTTGTTTTTTTAATCGTATTCTGGCTGCCATATAAAAGATTGAAAAAAAGTTATGAAAAAAAATAAAGTCCCATCAAGTACGTTATGTAACGTACTTTGGAATTAAGGTGGTACTTGATAATGTTTAAATCGTAAGTTTAGGGCGTGACCTAGGTGTCTAATTGTCTTAGTATGCAATATTAAGCGCAGTTTTTAACGAGTAGATGTTGATACTGACTCTCTTTACTGTCGAACGATTGGAGAGTTTATGTGCGCATTTTATAGGGAGCTGGGAGCTAATATAAAAAACTGTGTGTAAAACGCGTTCTGACGAAACAATGTGTCAAAATTTTATACGACAACGTTCTCTCTTTGATCTATGTGTATTTAGATTATAATTAGCAAGTGTAAAGTTTAAACGTAATTTATTTTTTTATATTGAAAAAGAAAATGATGAGTGAAGTGCGAATTCCATTTTTTTAATTATAAAATTTAATTTAAATGTATAGGAGTCTGAGGAGGTAAAACTTGGGTAATTCAGTATTGCCAGCTAGACTGATGATACAAACTCCATTTCTAAAAATTTGACTATTTGTGTATATATGCTACGTTTAAGCATGTACCGGCAATTCTTGTCGTTTAAACAGCACCAAAAGCATTTAAAAGAAAGTTGTAAAATCAAATATTTCCATGTTTTTTCTTTATTTTATTAACATGACATACTTTTTTTGAGATTAATTAAAGAAAAAACATTATGCGTTTTGTATTATAAAAAAATTTTTTGATAGATGATTTTTTGCCATGATATTTAGCTCTTGGTATTCCGAATGCTATTTTATTGAACAGTAAAGTTACTGTTCATTAAGAGATTGTAAATTTGTTGAAAAGATTAAAGAGAACGCTACAGCGACGCGAAAACAAAATAATGCAATTGCCAACCTTGTTTGGCATTAATTAAAAATCGTGTGTAATCAATTCCCAGCAAGCGCACTCGTAATTGTTTCTGTGTAATTATGGATAAAAATGATGAAAAAAAATAAAAAATAAAAATCCGTTTGCGTAATGTATATTATATACTCGCAAATGTACGTGAAAGCCGGTTACTATCTTGTTTGCTGGGCCAGTATGTACTAACTTTTATTCGTATTCATTTAAGGGTACGGCCTACGTCTATATATATAAATATAAAATTTATACTTTGTAGAAAGAAAGAGAGGGAGAGAGTGAATGTTAAAGAGAGAGAAAATGAGAAAGAGAAAGAAAGATGATAAATATTTCATTGTATACAAAATAAAAAAAAAAATGATCGATTTTTTAAAAGTTTCTTTCTTTTTTTTTCAAAAATTTTCTTTCTTTTTTTTTTGTTTTTGTCGACTGCTTTGTAAATTTCCAAAACCGCGATCGTATATCGTAAGATTTTAATCGATCATATTATAAATATATATATATACATTATACATACTAATAAAGTAATTTTTTTAAACGACAACTTCAACTTATTTGTTTAATGACCAATCTAAAATTGACAAGACTTTTGAATTTACAAAAGTACTTTATTATTGACAATTGTTTTATATCTTTAAAAATACAAAATTTTTTTAAGAACGGTATTGTCAAATAACTCTAATGAATTAATTTAAGAATATATATTATCTACATATTCCATAAAAAAATATTTCTTTCCTAAAATAAGATTTTACATCAAGTAAAACACCCCTTCCAATCAAAAATACATTACCATGAAATTACCATAAAAAGAAAACGACAATACACGATATATACATATAAATTATATCGATCGTTTCACCCCATCTTCACAAGACACTATATAAGACCATAATAAATATTTAATCAACAGCCCCTTTATATACCGATTAAATATACACATACTACCCCGTAGCAAGGTATATTTGAATAGCAAAACAAGTTTCGTACGCAATTTATAGTAAGTAAAAGTTCGATTTACTCACGACATACAACACCGTATTTTGTTATCAGTAAATATTCTCTTCTAACATCTCGACCTTCCTTTTTATATAGGTACTTACTTGTATTCTATTCTATCCGTAAAAATAGAATCGCTCAAAAGCAATTTGTTTCTTAATACGTTCACCAAATTATATGTGCTTGTAGGTATATATATATATATATATATATATATATATATATATATATATATA
>JAPYZE010002871.1:0-16043 GCA_030522805.1 Leptomastidea abnormis | reverse complement strand
TAGTAGGTGCATGCGCGTGAAAAGAGACGCGGAATGAGGGGGAAGAGAAAAAAATAAGTATATGTGTATTGTTTTTACTTGTAATCGTTCTTTACATATCCCTTTTGCTCTCTGTACATTATACGTGTATATGTATGTATAGTGAAAATTTTGCGCTGCTGCGGCTTAGTGTATTTGCTGTTATATATGTATAGACTCCTCCTTCTTCGCTATTCTAGCCTCATCTGTTATAAAAAAAAACTTACTACACTTATCAGAGGGGTTTTCACTTGTAATATCGATCTATTTATGTAAAAAATTAATTTAAAATCAATGAAATCAAAAATCGTTTAAAATCGATCGGTATGAAATCGTTTGAAATATATTTAGCAGTTTAAAATTTCTAATATCGCTAAAAATTAAAATAGTAGATTTTACAAGTAAAAAAAAATATATATATTATGAGCGTGTGTCTGTTTTCCTTTAGCATTTTATCCAAGGAAAAAGAAAAAATAAAGTTACCAATATAAGAGCAGAGCCGCGTCATCATCTTTCCCGTGAAAGAAGAAAAAGAGCTAACTTTAGATATATGTATACACTTACATATGAAAATAATGTAAAACTTGCAAGTTTAGCTGAATGATGACGCTCGCCAGCATATGCATATAATTTTACTATATACACCACGTGCTGCGTTTTTATGTACATATGTTGGTTGGTGTAGCGGGTGTAAGAAAGCGGGACTATACTACTGTGTATAGATGAAATGGTTTGTGTCATCGTATATATACGGAAGAAAGGGACGGGTATAAAAAAAAAAAAAAAAATAAAGAGAGGATTTTTGTATCGAGGAGAGAAGAAGAGTCGAGGGTTGTAGGTACATACATACAAAAGCAGAACGCGAAGTGCGGGTTCTCCTCTTTTATGTATATATATAGGAATACATACGGGAGCAAGCAAGGAAGAGAGAAAAGGAGAGAATGATGATGAGGGGGAGAGAGAAAGAGAAAGAGAGAATACGAAAGCTAAGGCATTGCTACCGGTATACCTACACACACGAGTTTAACGTTATTTCCCACGGTCTTCTCCACCACGCGGCATGCCTGGCTAAGCACGTTGGTTTTATTGTAGAAATAGTAGTGGTAGCAGTAGAAGTAGTAGTAGTAGTAGTAGTAATAGTAGTAGTAGTATTAGTAGACTAGAACTAAATAGGGGAGCGGAATTTAAGAGAAGAACGAACGAACGGAAAAAAGGTATATGTTAGAAAAGAGGACAAAGATCCATCGCGAAGGGGGATGAATGAATGCAGCAGTGGGACTGATGACGCGACGCTTGAAACTATACACAAGTTTTGCTTGTAGGTATTATATTATTGTATATGTACAGACGAATTTGCACGTCATGAAGAATAAGAGAACGAGAGAGAAAGAAAAATCTAAAAGTATATATGAAGAAACCGGGTGTGTAAAAAGAGTTTGCGTGCGTGCGACACTGCAGCAAACTTTCTCCGCGTATCTCTCTCTTACAGCCGTCGTCTTATATGTTGTCGTCATCGTCGACGTCGTCGTCCCTTGAGGATGAACGGGTTTCCTTGTGTATAAACGATGGTGCAAGCTCTCGACAATGCTCGTCATTCAGCGTCCGGTTGTTATTTTTTTGCATGAAAATTTAATTTGCCGTGAATATATTCATAAATATATATTTAACGAAATAAGCATCTTTTGCAATATGATGGATTTCTTACCGATATACATATATGTTGATATAATATGAAATAATAATAGTATTAAAAAAGAGAGTCATTTCGAAGATTCGCACGAGTATTAATAATAATTGATAAGCGTTTTTGATATCAGCAAGCTTGAGAAAGTCTTTGGTTATTATGTATATAGTCACACGAGATAGAAAGTCACTTTAGTGTCGCACTGTTTTGACTTTTGCCTTATCATATTTCGCGACGAATGCATCGTCAGCTATAACAAATCCGACTGCTGTACACCTATAAACCTATACCAAGAATAACCAAGCCTTCCTCGGACGTTAAATACTGTGCACCGCTGTCGGATGATCTATACGCCACTTCTTTTTCCTTCCTTTTTCTTTTTTTTTTTCGTGCTCCGCCTTATATTATAAATGCGATGAGAGCAAAATTATACAAAAAGAACTCGGCCGGCAAAAATTTTTGCTCGTTTCGCGCGGGAAAGAGAAGAAGGAGATCACAAGCCTATCGTGATCCACGTCCAAGTTGCTTCAAGATGATCTCTTGACTCTCTTTTCGGATCTTATATTCCTATAATATTACCTACGTGGCTCTCGAAACTCGGAGAAAGCGAAACTGGAGAGAATCGAGAGAGATGAGAGAGAACGTGACGATGAGACAAGTAATATAATAAAGATGTGTGGGAGTTGAAATGAGATCATGTTTGTGGGATGAGATAAAAGGAATAAGTTGGGAGGTGTTTCGAAATAAATGCTCTGAGAAATGATTAGGAGATTGTTTTGGAAGTTGAAATTTTTTTTTTCAATGTTTGCTTATTATGTCTGATTAAATAAATAATTAGACAATGTATATAACTATGATGATAATTATATATAACTATAAATTATTTCGAATATTGTAAATATAATTATCTTTAAAAAAAGTTTACACTTTGAGATTATTTATAAAAATTATTTTTTTATTTTTTTGATTGACTTTAAAAATTAGCAAGTATTATATCACCGTCTAAAAAATAAAAGACACAAATAAAAAGGTTTATTACAATTATGTAAATGCAAAAGCAAAAACATTAAAAAATAAAAATTTCAGTTCGTAACGTATACGATAACGACGATATGACGATGGACATGATAGAATAGATTCTATTAGGTACAATTAAAACAAATGTAAAAAAAAAAGAAAAATGTAATGAACAAAAAAAAAGAGACAGAGCAAAAAAGCTAACAGTTCTCCCCTAAAATTGATTGAAATCGCGTGTAATACACGCAGAAAGAAAAAAGAAAGAAAAAAAAAAAGATAAAGCAAAAGAGAAAGAGAGAGAACATCAGGTTAAAACGTTAGTTAACCCGCATATAATCAAGCTCATACAGTCAACTTCTCCTTCTCTCATTCTCATATATGTATATAATACACATACACTAAATCACCCAATCCGCTCGTTTCTCTTTCTCGTTCATCTTTTCCTCGTCTTTTATCTCCTCCCGTCAACCGACGGTTTGCTCATCATCACACGCACTCGTTCCCACTTCGCGTCATCGACCTATAAGTCTCAGCCTAACCAATATAATATCGTCTATATACAACACACGACGACGATGACGATGACGACGACGATCCTTATATACAAGAACGACGACGCTACATCAGTCAGTAGCTTTAACGATTACAACTTTCTGTCGAGTTAGATATTTGCTCCTGTATAATAATGTTTATAACGAAGAACATCTTCGCGATATCATCATATCCTCCTTTTTTTTTCTTTAATAATGTAGCTACTGTATATAAGAGAAAATTTACTCTTTGGCTATATCGCCTTCCTCTTCTCCTTATTTTCCTCTGCAATAATTATTAATACAGCAACCAGTCCAGCTTTCATTTATATCTTTTTCTTTCTCTCTCTCTTCGTCGTACAATCTACCGGTCATAGTTATCGATTACTTTTTAGTCAATCATTTCTTCTTTTTCTCTTCTCTTTCATATTACGTTGGTGTCATTCTTTTTTTTTTTTTTCATTTTTGCAGCTGCCGCATATATTCGTGTCTTCGCGTCTTAATACTCGTTTGTGATTGGCTGGATGTCTATATAGTCTTGCAATTAAACGCAGATTGATTCCGAGGAGATTTTTAAAAGAGACTCGCCCGTTAAGTTGAAATTGCGTGTGCAAATTATGTGTATATACTTGCATAAAATTATTTACCTTCTCGTTCATAACAATTTCCCACTAATCTCTTTTCTTTTTTGTTTTATACTTGTTTAGTTTACTTTACGTGAAAGCAGGTGGTGGTTTTTTTTTTTTTAATTCATGATAATAATATAAATTGATTAATGCAGAATCGTTCTTAATGTCGTTGAGAGAATTAAATGCAAGCATTTTTGCGTTTGATTGTCATCGATTATTATTATTTTTACTAATTATTATTCTCGTAAATCTTGTTTGTAGCGCGATTATATTTATTATTCGTATTTTGTACTTTACATTTGTATAATATTAAATTTAGAAGCAATTGAACAATCCGTGGGTGAGGCTTAATCAATCTTAATAAATGGTTTCAAACAAATTTGATTACGTACTGTAGATTTAAATATATGTTTATCATTTAGAACATATCATCAGAAAAATTATAAAATTTTTCAAGCACAAATTTATTTTTTAACTGTGTATATTATTTTTTTAAAAATTTTCTTATTTATTTATTATTACGAAAATTTATAACAAAGTGTTGAAAAAATCATTGTAGTAAATAAGAGCCACAATTATTCGTCATCGTATCTTGATAAAAGCTTAAATTAAGCCAATGAAAGAAAGTTTAAATTTAAATATGTAGATTAATTAATCTAGAGATACAAAATTAAAAGCAAAAAATCATTTCATAAAGTACCATCATCTTCTCGTGTATATGTTAAAAAATAAATGTACATAAAATAAAGCTCAAAAACTCAGCTTGTTACGTAAAACAAGCTGGAGTATATATAATATTAAGACGAACGAAAAGAAATAGAGAGTAAGAGGCAGCAGGCATATACAGAAGCGGAAGTCAACAGTCAGCGTAATATACAACAACGAGAAGAAGAAAAAGAAGAAGAAGAAGAAGAATAAAAAAAGAAAAAGAAGAGCCACGTTTGCTGAGTGGGTGGGGGTCTAGTGCACAGTTTTTATTTCTTTTGATACACGTGACTAGATCCACACTCATTAAGTACGCGCGGAACATTCTCAACGATATTTAAATCAAGAAATTATTTAATTCATTAAAAACTTATACATGCGCTTATATAGCATGTATATAAAGGCATGGCAATTCCATAGACGAGTATGGATTTGGTGCACGGCTTTATTTTGACTGCGTGACTAGATACACACTCGTCTACGGCAATCCGTGCTCAGTGGCCGATTGGTATTTTATAATAGTTTTTTTTTTTATGTATTGTTTTAATTTGTGAAGCTATAAGATATGTATGCGAAAGATTTATATTTTTGTATATTCTGCGATTCGAGTAGTTTATGACTATTGAAATTGATTGTGTTGATAGTTGGTAGAGTGTTTATAAAATTAAATTAACAATTATAAATTGCTTAAATTTTGATTAATTTAATATAGGTATTTATAAAATATGGAAATTTTTTCATTTTATTACAAGTTTATTAATGGACGATTATAAAGTCTTTAATTTGAAGTTTTCTAATAGCAAGCGTATAGAATGGCTTAGTCGGCAAGGCGTATAAGTTTCGTAATTCGCAGGTCGTGAGTTCGATTCTTAGTGTCTGTCGGCTTATAACATTACGCGAGTATACTTACAAGCTTAAATACTCTCAGTGGTAGAGTGTCAAAAAAAGCTTTAAAATAAAGTAGATTTTCCTTCGTCAAACATTTTTAACAGATTATTTTTTATTTTTAAATATTGTTCTCATAAAAAACCATTTTTCTACAAACCCAAGCAAAATACGAATTCTCAAAGAACAAACCAACTTTACTCACGCGATCTCTCTTTTTCTTCTTTTTTTTTTTTCTTAATTTTTCAAGCAAACAAAGAGACCGAGAAGTCCAGATCTTGGAGATACAAGCGAGAATGGCGCATGCAAAATCCAAGAGCAGCAGCAACAGCAACAACCACAGCAGCAGCAGGCAATGGAATGTTCCTCGGGCCACGACGTTGTTGAAACAGCCAACAACAGCAGTGCCAGCAACAGTGCCGGTATCACGAACACCAGCACGCAGTCGTTCCCCTCCACGTTCTCGTCTCAGTCGTGAGTAGAATATAGGCAAGATCGTTTCTTTCTTTTTCTCTCCCTTCTCCTCTTTCTATGTCTCTCCTTCTACCGCATGTTTTCTCTCTCTCTCCACTTCCATCCTTTTTTTTTTACTCTGTTCTCAACTATCTCCACGAAAATTGCCTCTCTGATCACGCCTTGCTCCCTGCCTTCTATTCTCTCTTTTTCTCGTGAAACGCGACTGTGTATGCGTTAACTGTTCTTCTCCTGTCCAAGCTATTTGAAAGAGAATAAAAAAAATGAATGAGAAAAAAAAGAGCGAATGAAAGTTGTCTTAATGAATCGATAACGAAGATAAATGAAAGTAATGAGTGATACAAATTGTTTTAACTCGACTCTCTCATCTTCCGACCAATTCGCTCATTTTGATGATCGGCAAACATAATCTAAGAGCTTATACATATTTTACATTTTACAGGAGCCAACCGTTGACAGGAAGCAAAGTTTTAGCAAGTCACGGACCGAAGCAATCAACCTGGACAAATTCACAACCTTACAAGCCAACGATTCGTCGCGCAGGACCACACGTGCCCGCTGACGCCCGTTACATGTTCGAGCTACTCAAATCCACATCGGATGCTCGCACAAAAGTCTGCCGTTCTATCGGCTACCTGATCAACAGTCGCTGGACTAACAACAACAGCAGCAGCAACAGCAACAATCAGGACAACGAGGAGGGTACAATGGTCACTTGGAACGTACGCAGTAGGCAGCAGCAACCTTATCGTACCTGGGGTCGTGTCTGTCTCGATTCCGAAACTCGTCAAACTCAGCCTACCATTATGCTCGAGGGTTGTAGACGACCACCGCGTAGCTATAATCCAGATGCCAAACTTTACCCTTACGTCGAATTGGATGCGAGCGAACTACGCGACTGCTGCTTATTTCCAGGACAAATAATCGCGGTTGAGGGGCTCAATCTCACTGAGAATCTGATCAAGGTCAGCGACATGTACAGGGAGAGCTTTGTGCCTCCTGCACGTACGCCACAGCTTACCCAGGAGCTTAAGCTCGTTGTTGCTGCTGGACCTTTTACCCAGTCGAATAATCTTGATTACCAACCGCTCTGGGAACTCATGGCACGTGTTGCTGAAGAGGAGCCGCATGTGCTCGTTCTTATTGGTCCATTTCTCGATTACTCCCATCCTCATGTACAAAATGATTTGATTACTTGTACCTACCAGGATTTTTTCTATAAACTTGTTGGCAGGATTAGAAATTGCATTGCAGGGTAAATTTTCTTACTGATATGTATAACAAGAAGATGCTAATATGCTTCTTAGTATGATTAATTTTATTATTTTAATTTTTTTGCAGAAAGTGTACGCAAGTCGTTTTAGTGGCATCCAGTCGAGATGTTCATCATCATGCGATATATCCAACGCCAGAGTATTTTATACCAAAATCTGTGCAGAGTCCAGATATTCATGTATTACCCGATCCTTGTGTTTTGGACATTGATGGACTAAGGCTTGGAATTACATCGATCGATTGTCTGATGCATCTAGGACGCGAAGAAATTACGATAAAGCCATCAAAGATGGACAAATTAAGTCGTTTGGGAAACTACATTTTAAATCAAGCCTGCTTTTATCCTCTGTATCCACCAGCAAAGGAAGTTAACATTGATTCCGAGCTGTGGGAAAAGTATGCATTTTTAAAAGAAAAACCGCACATGATGTTTTTACCGTCTGATATGAGATATTTCTGCAAACCTATTAATGAGTCAGTGATTTTGAATCCCGAAAGACTGAGTAAGCGTACGTTTGCCAAGGTGAATTTTAAACCTTGCGATAATGATTCATGGACGCAAAATAATATATCATGTGAAATTATTAAAATGTAAAAAAAATTTAATTGTTTTGCGAATTAAAGCAGCTTAAGCTGTGTGTATATACGTTTTCTTATCGTTTATAAGATTTATAAGATTACTTTTTTATATTTGTATTTATTTAAATTTAATTGTATTTTCTTTTTACCAGAATGTTTTTGATATGCATAAACTATCTTGAAGTTTATAAGTGAATAAAATTTACATATTCAATTATTAGTTTTATTTCTACGTTCCAAAATTTTGAAAGTATACATAAAGAAAGCCAAAAATAAATAATTGTACATGCAACGTTAAATAAAGAAAATTTATATTTAAACAATCTTTAAAAAAAATAAATTCAAACGTTACTTTTATGTAGTCTCCTTTAAATTTTTAAATCAACAGTATAATACTCCGAATTATAATTTAAGTTTTTGCCTATAGAATACATTCTGTTTTGTACTCAAATGTACATGTGTACATGAAAACTATTAACATAAAAATGTATAATATAAAAAAACTATGGATTAGAAAACAAAGTTACTGAGAGTTAACTATCATATATTTGTTTATTAAATACTTTTACTATCATTAAATATTACTGTTCTGTTATTTAAAATCTTGCAATCTAATTTTCAATGTTTTTTCGCACTTGTTAAATATTAAATTAAACTGTTCATATAAAAATCAAAATTTTCTTAAAAAATAATTAACTTGAAAAATTCTATTAAAACATAATATTTTTAATAGACTTTCAATGTAAATTTATAAACCAACGAAACATTTGAGTAATCAAAAAAATTTAGACAATTGAAATTTACAACTTGGCTGTTGCACCTGTCTCAACGTTCAAACAATCGCGCTTCAATATATTAGTCTAAAACTCAACTGCACAGTGGCGGCCTCACAGGTAGCACGGAACGGAGCACGGCTCGGCACCTTCAGTCAGCCCTTCGTTTTTAATCCACCGCACGAGAAAGAAAGAGAGAAAAAATAAAGAGGGCCATATTTGACGACGCAAATAGGTTCGTGTGTGCAGCGCACAGTGTGTGTGCACCCCCGTCCGCGCGACACGCGATTTCTGCTGCCTACGACCCTACGAGGAGAAGAGGCCGACAATACCCAGCTCTCGAGAATAGCCTATATTCAACATCCCGAGGTTATTAAACCTCGCATCCAATCGTCCTCAGGAGAGCCAGCTCGAGATCCAGTTGCGGCAGATTCGACGTACATCGGAATAGGAGCCAGAGCACGCAGACTCCCGGAGCGGATGTGCCCGAGGTGAGTGATCGACCTCGATAGCTACATACATAAATAGAGACATATTCTCGCGCACAAATTTAGCGGAAACAATGCAGCTTGTGTAAAAGACCTCCGTCTGGATGAATTAAGGCAAGGCGGTTACCGATTTTTCAAGGTTAGGCTGAATTAGAGAGATCCATGAGATCCCCAGGGTATTGCGTGAGTCAGCGCTGCGGAGCTAGTCTTCAGGGTCTATGTATATACAGGTCAGGTGTGCGGTTGTGTGGGTGTGTTGGGGGGCCACCTACACTCTGTCATGATTTTTGGAGGTTAGGTTGTATTCTTATTATTGTGTTTATTCTTTTTTATCTGTCTCGCGTTGATGGATGCATTTGATATAAAGTATACGCACTCTTCTCGCGTCCGACGTCATCTCGAGCAAGATGGCGAGGTCCTAGACTGCATTTTATTCGAATTTCATTAGTTGGGTTCTTCTGATTGGTTTTTTGTTACATTTGTGTTAGTAAGAGTGTTGGATCTTGTATATAAACATTTGACTTGGAATAGCAATTAACGTATCTTTAAGTTATAAATTTTGATGAATTAATTGATAGTTTCAATTTGAATTGGTTTATATAACAAATAATGTACGTCTTGCACAGTTTTCTGATACTTTGAATGACGTAACTCATGGAGTTAAAGAAATTGATATATATTGTTTAAATTTAAATCTAATAATCATGTCAATTGAGTTAAAAACTTTAATTTAGTAAATTATTTAAAATGTTAAAATAAAGAAAAAAGAATTATTACTATAAATTTTAAGTTACCTTTAATTTACAAATTATTACCATATTAAATTATCTAAATTAAAATAGAACTTTTTGTTTACTATATTTTTATATTTTTGTTTACTATATGATACTATATCTACTTCTTACTATATTGTTATTTAAATATCATTTAATGAATTAAGATATGTAAAATAAATGTAAAATTGTGAGCTATTTGGGTTACTTATACCGACCATGTTAACCATTTTATTTAAATTAGTTTTTTGATGTTATTTAGTTCTATTATGCTTATAATATTTTAAAATTCCATCATTTTTGGCAAATTAAAACTAAAATGCATTTATATTTGATTATTTTACACATTGCTTGATTATCACTGGTTATATTTATGTATCAGCTTTCAATTAAAATAATTTTCATTATATTACAGCATTAGTTTTATCATAATAATTAGTTTTCTGTGTCATATATTACCAATCCATGCTTTGTTCTTTAACATAAGCTAAAATTTCTTGATAATTTTATTTATTAAATCTTTTAATTTTATTTTATTCTTTATTTATACATCTTTTGACTCAAGATGGGCATACTAAAAACTTGTTGGATTTAATAAAATATCATTACTAATTAAAATATAAAAACATTTTTTTATTTAAATTCTATCTCTATAAGCATAAATAAAATTGTATCTTAAAGAAACTATCTACTATATACTTGGTAGTGGTTTTTTAAATATTAAAATAATTAGGTATTAGTATTAGTATTCATTAATGTTTATCAGTTGATCATCAAATTACTTTTTAGTTATTATTGAATAATTAACTCTAATTCACTTTTAAATTGAAGTGAAGCTGCTCATTTGATTCTAAAAATAAGAAATTGTTACAGCTCCTTAAAAGTCTAATAAAAACAAAAATTTTAGTTTCAATATTGTTGTTTTAAATAAAGCAGTGATAAATCTGACTTTTTCCTAATTATTTGTGTTTTTGATCACTAAAAACATTTTAATTGTTATCTATTGTATTTATCGAGATATTTCAAATAATAATAATACAAAATAAGATAACATTTTTGTTAATAGTTGATCAATCATGGGAAAAAGTTATAACAAAAATAAAGACAATTTATAAATGATTTGTATTTCTTACTTAAAAAAAAACTGGTGGTATGAGTAACTTCTTACACCTTGCCAAATTTTTTTGTATTAACTTTTATGCTTACGTTTACTGCATTTGTAAAATTGTTAAAAAAAGTCTAATTGAGTTTTAAGCGTAGTATCATCTTTGAAATAGCAAATCCTAAATTCTGTTCACATAATTGATTTTAAAAAATCAGTAAACGCAAGTAATGAGATTAAGCTAGAGCTTAAAAATCCATATGAAAAATTTAGCAAGGTTTTAAAATCTCATTTGTCTTTTCAATGATGATAATATCAAAAAACTGCTGCTTTATTTGAAAATCAACTAATTGACACTTGAAATTTTTGTTTTTCCAGGACATTTGAGGAGCAGAGAGTGTCTTTATATCATTGCTGCGGTTGTGCATGAATGATGATGATGATAATTATTGGCGCCAGCTGTTATTCACGATAGAAAAAACTAAAATTTAATAAGAGCGCGTGTGCGGAAGCCAAAGCGAGCATTCCGGCATGTGAGTAATCGCGACGGACGGCTCGTCCTCTTGATTCTCTATTGCACTGCAACAGCACTGAATCCCAACCAGCTGCCTCTCCTCGAGCTCTTTCTCAGGAGCTGAGCCGATCACAGTGCATCAGTCTAAACCAAAGCTAGTCACCAAAAGAGAAAGAGCCTACGGCTCAGCGGCTACGCATACTTGTCGTTGTCTCAGGCTCGGCTAACGTACACCAGTTGCTTAAATGCGCTCGAGCTTTGGCGACAACATGGGGCCCACTGTCAAGGATTCACCTCCAAGCAGTCCCGGTTCGGAGAGCATGGGCAGTGGCCCCACAGCCTCAGGCCGAAGGAAACGGCCGCGCGCTAATGAGGCCGCGGGCAGTGGCGGTGCTGGAGCAGCTTCAAGCGGTGCTGGCTCCTCTCAGCCGCAGTCCCAGCCTCAGCAGCAGCAAGGCTTCTCTTCATCCTCCTCCTCCGCGTACAGCCCCATGGAGCCTAAATACCAGCCGAAGGAGGAAAAGGAGTCGAAGCTCTTCGACAATGGTGTCAACGCGCCCCACATGCTTGGCAACCAGCTCAACCCAGCCTCGTCCATGGCCCAGAAGATGTCGGACACCCTGTCCCAGGAGATGAAGGCCCACTCGATCTTCACCGAGTCGAGTAACTCGGGAGTCAACCTGGTCGGGCCACCGCTCCACAGCCGCGTCATAGCCTCGGCCAAGGCCGGCAATCAGCAACAGCAGGCGGCCAGCAGCAGCGCGGCCTCGGCCCCGTCCTCCTTCTCCTCGGTGTTCGGAGGCGGTGGTATTGGTGGCGCGGGCTCAAACAGCGGGGCTCTCGGCTCCGGCAATATACCACAGACTCTGGACCAGCTGCTCGAGCGCCAGTGGGAGCAGGGCAGCCAGTTTCTTATGGACCAGGCCCAGCACTTTGACATCGCCTCGCTACTTTCGTGCCTGCACCAGCTGCGCGCTGAGAACCTCCGACTCGAGGAGAACGTGAACACGCTGCTCCAGCGTCGGGATCACCTGCTCGCGGTCAACGCACGACTCGCCATACCCTTGACCTCGCCGCCCAACAACAGTAAGCATCATAACACCAGCTGCTCCCCCCGGCAAGCCCCGAGTAGTAGCACCCAGAACAATCCCTCTTCTATGTCGGTGGGACCACCGCAGTCCCGCAATAGCGCAGCCAGTGAACTAACCATGTCGTGTTTAACGCCGCACACAGCAGCTGGAGCCGGTGGCGGAGCTGGAGGACAACAACACACTAGCGTCGTAGAGAACGGCATGCCGGCGAATTCACAAGCTAACGAGGCGACACCACCCCAGCATGCGCAGTTTGGCCACCGCGGAGGAGCCTCGGGACCCGCCCAGCAGAGCACAACCATACGACATGCATCCGGTGGCAGCATTTATCAAGGTCAGGCCAACAATCTTATGGCCCAGGCCGGGCCAGGCAGCAACTCCGGACTCATTAGGAACGCCTCGGTCGACATGATGCGCAATGTCCAAAGATAAGGCGGCAGCAGCTTCGCTTCGGTCGTGTCCGACTTTTTTTAATCCGTGTTACTTCAATGATCTGCGCGCTGTGTTGGACCTGGATAGGCTACCCTATCATTTGTATTGTAGTCGATCGCTGTATCGTAGACGTAAAAACGGCGAATAATCGCGCAATAACGTATTGCGCTTTTTTGCAGCGAGAACGTTCAGTTTACTCTGGTACGCTATTACAAGATAAGACTGGAACGTGTCTTGCTTCAAGAATAATCGTCATGTCTTTTGTGAGGTAGCTTTTTCTAAGTGAACTGTATAAAATTCTGTTTGTTGTATAAGAATATTATGTATTAGCTCTAGAAGACTTAAAACAAACCATGTGTTCATTTTTCTTTTGTTTTTGATACACAATATTCTGAATTACCTTGACTCAATAATTAAATTTTATACCTATGTGAAAAATATGACTTTGTAAAATGTATTTAGTAATTGTAGAAAATTTTGCATCTTTTGAAGATATGACGAGAGAATTAGAAAATATGTAGGTGATATAATCTTGCTAAGCTTTTCTTACTGTATTTTATAAATAAATTTTTAAAAAAATTTTTTTCAAGTTTGAAATAATCAACAGAAAAAAATGTTAAGATTGTAAAATTTGTGCTAACTATTATTGTCTTTTTCAAGATTACAAAATTTATTGTATTTAATAAATCTGACCGTAATTCATTTGTTAGAATGTTAAAAGTAGTTTTTCTTTGTTAATTATTTAAGTACATAAATAGTATTAATTAAATAAAATACAATTTAATTCTACTTTTAAAAAATAATTTTGATAAATTTATTTTATTACCATTACACAAAGAAATATTTTAGCTATTCTAAAATTTGTACGTAAAACTTATCAAGTCATGATGATTCATCAAACTAAATTTTTAGTGAATTTGCTTTCATTTCTTTTATTTGGTCTCGTAAAGATGTACAGTGCTATCAGAATTAGTGTAAATTTTATTATAATAATTGTTTTAATGCAGATCTAGAATGTATTGTGCAAAGATGTTATGCATCAAAGAATATCTTCAAGCTTTCTTTGTTGTCCAGATTTTGAAACTAAATACAGGCAACTGAATTTACATGCTTACTTCCTAGGCGTTAAAAAAACTTGATTACAGTTTTTATTTTGCTAGTTAAATAGTTAATTTATGTAATAATGAAATGAGAATTCGCAAGCATGATTATCAGGCAGCCAAATTTTAATCTGGATCAGATAAACTTATATGTTATTAGTCAAGTATTAGCCTAAATTTTTTTATCTTCAAAAGTAATAAAATTATTAGAAAATTATTAAATAATATTTGGATTTAATGACTGTTGATAAATAACAGTAGTCCTTATCTGTAACTACCAATGAATTCTCAAGTCACTTTTTAATTTTGAAATTAAAAATTTTATTTAATAGCAAAATTTAGCATATTAAAAGAAAATTGTATAAAGTAAATCGAATAAAAAAATGGAGCAAAAGTAGAATTTTCATGAAACTTATTTAATAATAAAGTAAGTTTAATAATTTAAGTTCAGCATCTGTTTATACGCTGGAAATTTTATAAGTCTTAAATTCTTAGAATACTTAGCATATAAAAAAGATTGTGATCAATTTAAAAAAAATCATAAAACATTAAATTAATCACACATTTTCAT
Source organism: Leptomastidea abnormis (assembly GCA_030522805.1). Taxonomy (NCBI): domain Eukaryota; kingdom Metazoa; phylum Arthropoda; class Insecta; order Hymenoptera; family Encyrtidae; genus Leptomastidea; species Leptomastidea abnormis. The sequence continues at coordinate 1,403 of JAPYZE010002871.1, read as the reverse complement.
TAACAACGTAAGTTCAATAGTCTAATTAAATAATAACAGCTGTTTATACAGTTGAGTGTATATATTCTTAGTTATAAATTGATTTATTATTTTAAACAAGTCCTTGACTATTTTAAATGTAATGAGCTCAATTAACGTTTACATTCATTTAAATATTCAAATATTAATTAATTTGAATTCATAAGTTTTATTATCTGCTGCTTTTGAGATAATACCGACCTGCTTTGTGTGAAGTTATATTTTACACGCATTTTTATATATATATTTATCATATACTGTATATTTAATATTGATTAAAGAAGATTTATTTGTCTGTTTAGAATAGATTAGGAGAAGCCCACAATAAGAGTTGTTCCTAGAAATAATAAAAATTCTATGAAATGAAGAAAAAACTATACATGTGTAACATATAGTAAACTATAAAAATAGTTTAGTCGGATTAAATCTAGCAGTACTTACAAAACATTAAACTTATTCGAATCAGTCGTTAAATCAAATTGTATAAATACGCGTGCATTGATCGAAAAGACAATACAAGTAAGAGTAAATTTTTTTCACTATTTTTAAATAACATTTTTAAAATAGAAACTATAAAAGAGATATATTTATATTCGCTTTACCGAAACCTCACAAGTTATATCTATCGCACGTAGTGTAAAAAAAAAGACAGTTAATCCAAATCCGTCTTAAAGATTTTCGTTTGAGTTGAAAACAAAGAACATTTGTGTGTGTGTGTTGCCACTGCACGCGCCTAATAGTGTGCCACTCCTGGTAAATGATCCACGAACAAAAGCAAGAAAAGAGAGAGTATAAGAAAAATGAGGGAATTTGCGACGCAGAAAAAATTGCATTAGTAAAGTCGCTATGCTTAATATTGCTCGAATATATCCAATTGAGAGATTGCGCGTGTGATAAATGTGGCTGAATAGAAAAATCTGGTCAATGTTTTTTTATTTGGATTTAGCTAAATTTTTTTAAAATAAATTTATGTGTGGTAGGGGGTTTTTAGAGATTTTATAAACTTTTTAAAATAGTGTAGTTTCAATGTACGTGGATCTATAATAAGTTGGAATTAAAAAATTTGAATTTTTTTAACAATGCTGGGTTAAATTAAAAGATGGATGGTTATTAATTTGTAGTTATGATCGAACGATCAATTTCAAGATAATTTATGGACTATTGTAAGTAAGTAACACACATATATCTCATGAATTTCGATCATTTGATCAAGCCGGCACATATGTGTACAATGTTTGTTTATGACGTTGAAAGGATAACTGTTAGATGATATCATCTTTGTCGTTTTGATATAGATGTAACGGCTACTATAATACTCTAGCTTCAATTTACATACGATAATGCTACATCTGAAATTGACTATTATATTCAGTCAAATTTATAAA
>JAPYZE010002870.1:0-21009 GCA_030522805.1 Leptomastidea abnormis | reverse complement strand
CGGGGGCACACGTCAAGGTCAGCAGCTCTAGTGGAAGATTATTATTATTATTATTATTATTATTATTATTATTATTATTATTATTATTATTATTATTATAACTATTGATTTGATGTATTCTTTTAAAAATAATGTGTTTCCATGTAAAGATTGTAATTGCAAATGTCTCATTTTCTTACAGTATCTAAATTAGGTATCGGGTCAATTTTCGTTGAAGTGTTTTAATTGTCATTTGCAAATCAATTTCATTAGAAATCCACGTTGAATGCGAATTAATTGAAAAGATGAATATTACAAATATAAATGAAATATAATGAAAGCTTTGTTATATGAATAAATAAAATTACACTGAAATAAAATTGTCATTTTATTTATTTTATTAAAAAAAAAAAAATTATATTATTAGGTGTGAAATTTAATAATCACAATCATTGAAATTTTTAATCACATAATTATAATAAAAAAACTAATTTTCATATTGAAATTATGTATTTTGTTCAAGATACAAAGATAATAAAGTAGACATCTCTTTTTTTTTGTCTATACCCTTACTTATTATCCATTGCAATAGAGCAACTTCATTCCAGAGTCATCGGATCGCCGGACTTCTTTATACATAAGTATGACAGAGTCTACTGTCTATTATTAAGACACGCTATTTTCATTTGCTCAGAGATAGAAATGAATAGAGAAAAAAATAAAGTAGAGAGAGAAAAAAAAAATGTATTTGAAGATGATAAAAAAGAATGCAATAAAATTAATGCTAAAAAGAGATTCAAGTCTATAAAATAATTATTGTTCAATTTCTATTATATTATTTAAAAATTCAGAATTAATATAGTTCTTGAACTCAAATAAAATTTCAAATAAAAAATCATGCAATAATATAAAAATAAAGAAAATTAAAAAAAAACTCCATAATAACAAAATTATACGAAATTAATATTTTGTAACAAGCAAGGATATCGTTAATACACGCGACATCGTATATCATAATTCGACCCACCCCCGGCCCTTCCCTCATCCTCTCAAAAAAAAAGGAACGAAGTCGAACAAAGAAACCGATGAGAGAAAGCCTTAGAATATATAAACGCGACACTTGATGACCAGCAGTAGCAGCAGCAGGCCAAAAGGATGTACCTATAAGTCTATATGTATATCAGTCGCGGCATAATTTTACAGCGGTGAAGCATATAAGTTTCGAGAAAGAAAGAAAAAGAGAAAAAGAGCCAAAATTTAACTAAAGCCAAAGAGCACATGTATCTATACCCAACTATATATACGTATATAAGACGGAAAGATGTGTGGTATAAGTAAAAAGGATGAGAATGAGGGGGGGGGGGGAGAGGAAGAAGGCCACACACACACACACACACACACACACACACACACACACACACACACACACACACACACACACACACACACACACACACACACACACACACACACTCCGGAACAGCTTGCGGACTTGGCCGATTAATTATCGGAACGTCTTTTGTGTGGGCGTCACACTCTCTCTCTCTCTTTCTCTCCTTTCTTCTTCTTCTTTTATTTTCTTTGGTACCATCGTGCAATCCTAGACGTGTGATGAAATTTTCATTTAATCGTCACGATGTTATCCTTGTATCTATAGCCTTAACTCTGGATTTGGAATAGACAATCGTCAGCTTAGACTTGTTGGTTTTAATTAAGCGTAACGTAATACAATAGATTTTATTTTCTTTCTAATCTCAAATTGAAATTAAATTAATTCATTTATAGATTAAACATTACATCTGTATCTTCATGTTTCTTATTACTCGATTTTTATTTAGCTTAAGGAATTAACAAACACGTAAGGAAATTATAAATTATTAAAGAGAACAATCTATTTGTATTGTGTTATTGTCAAATAGCGAAATATTCGATTTCTCTCGTGTCAGGCCTATATTTATAAATTCGGCCAAACAAGCATAAGGTATACGTAAACTGTCCGATCGATAATTTTCTATTTCCGTATAATATTAAATCTCGTGTATATCTCGCAAGAGTAGACCAGTGTGTAATTCGTTAATATGCATGTATATAGGAACAGGTATAGTTATCTTAGAAATCATAAACTATATCACATATTTAACTGTCAATCATTTGTTAGAACGTTGACATATCCAGTAATAGTTCACCGTATACCTTATCATTCCTTGTCTATTTAAGTTTATCAAAAAATAAGTTGCAATAACGATTCTGCATTATTTAAGTTACAAAAATATTCTAATTAATTTTTTTTTTGAACTTTTTCATAAGTCAATTAAATAAAAAAAAAATAATTGACAAAAAAAGGACTCTATGAAAAATACCTCGTCTTATATAAAACAAAAAAAAAAAAACAATCAAATCCAATCAAAGCCCAAATAAAAACTCCAATATCAGTAAAATCACCTTTTTCTCATCTTAACGACAATTACACGTACGTGTTATGTGTCAAATTAAAAAAAAAAAGTGTTCTCCAACTAGTTCCAATGTGTCGACATGTGTCGTACGTATACTACACATATTCTTAATGCAAGCAGAAGCAAGTAATTGACGCCAAAGCAAGGGGGGAAGGGTTTACTGCGATTGTCTGAGATTGCCACCATCTATACGTCCTCTCAAGAAAATACGAGCTACACAGCCTATATATAGTACAGAAGGGTGTATTATCCTGTCACAATCCTACCGCTTACCTGTCATTCAAAGTGTATACGTAAGGTCTTGTAAGGAGGGTAAGAGAAGTAAATAGTAAGGGTATAGTTTTGGCGCAATAGAAGTAAAGTAAGGGAAAAGAATCTTTAGTAATTGATGCCTTTGCCTTTCATTTACGCTCTGCGCGTGAACAGGTTTCTTCGTTTTATTTTTTGACTTACACATAATGAAAAAAGCTTTAAAAAAGGTCTATTCAATCTCCAGTTGACACATATCTCTTCTGCACTTCAAAGTCTTTTTTTACAATTATCGCACTCGTATTTCATAATAGACACTCGTTAATATACGTATAATAAGGCATTTGCACTTGTACACACACACACACACACACACTCACACACACTTTTGGAACAATAAAAAAATGTATTCCACATGTTCTATTATAGTCACTTGTCTGAAAGAAAACTTTACATCACGTGCGCACATCATCAAAACACACACACATACACATACTTACACACACAGATGTTAAAATATTTTCCTGATCCGCGTTACAGGTACACCTCTGCATTATAACGTCAAAACAAAAGGGGTGCAGATATGTATATAGTATATATTATATAGTATAAGATAGAACACACATCCACAGGTTCGAGAGTTTTTCGATTCCCACGCATCGGCAAGGTTACACTACTATGCTGCTGTACTATACTATGCAGCTCCCGCGCCACACAAGGGTAGTTCCCAGGAAAAATGATAGCTCGCTCATACCATACTGCTACACACCCCCTCTTTCTCTCAACCACCCCCCGCAGCAGCAACAGCAGCAGCAGGACACGGTCTTTTGTGTTTTATGTATCATCGAGTAAGTTGCGCGACGGCATATGGGACATAGAAGAATAACAGGTATAGGATATAAATAAATAGCTGTATGTAAGTAGAGAAATGCTTAAATACTGCATATACTGCATTTTTTGTTTTTCCACACCAAATGGCATTTATATACACATTACGTAGGTCTTGTAAGAGGGAAATGCGCGAAAATATATTGTGATGTATAAATAGCCTGCAATTTTTTTTTTTTTTCTTTGAGTGTATGATTAATAATTTTTTTTTTGTGCTGCTAATAATGATATAGAGAGACCTTAACACTGAATATTGGGTAGCTACTTGTTTTACGTGTCTGCTTTCGTTCGGCATGGTTAAATTTAGGATTAATGTTATTATTAGGGTATTATTAACGCATTTTTATGCATGGTAGAGTTGCATTGTGGTGTGTGTGTGTGTGTGTGTTTGTGTGTGTGTGTGTGTGTGTGTTATTTTCGATATTCAATTGATGGTTTGGTTAATACTGTTAAATGTATGTGTGCAACTGATTTAACGTGACAGTTGTTGTAGGTGGTTTTGTGACTGATCAATCATTCATAAATTCTGTTGGTCGTTTTTGTATTTTCTTTTTGTATTTTTTTTTTTTTTTCATGTAACAAACGAAAGAAAATATTATGAATAAGAATATAATAAAATTCTCATAGACTTACAAGTCTATTGTCTTTTTCTCCAAAAAAAAAATTCAATGCCTAATAAATAATTATCAAAAATTAATAGGTATAATAACAAAAGATTAAAAAAAAATAAAGTTCAAGTCGACAATAAACTTTGTAATAAACAAATATATTAAAAAAAAAAAAAAAAATTGCCCTAATTTCCCAAAACAATAGCAAAAGAAGAGGGCCACTCATCGCAGACAATTAGTTTCAATACTGCAAACATTTTAGTGTACACACGAGGTAAGGGTTGCAATTTCACAGGAACACTCTCTTTCCCGCGAGTAGTACAGCAGCACTTGGTATATAGGCAGCAGAGTCACGATATAACTTCGCATTTTGCCCGCAAAGAGTGAAAGTGCGAATAGCAAGAGAGAAAGAGAGAGAGAGAGAGAGAAGGGTAGCAGTAGTAATAGTAGTAGTAGTACATAGTAGAGAGTAGTGCGCGCAAGGAGGGCGCGAAAGAGTATATATGGTATAGGCCTCGACGTGACGTTACTCTGCTGAAAGGGCCCACCTGTTGCATTCCCTTTTTACCCTGGGGCGGTTTGTTCAACCTCCTCCTCCTCCTCCTCCTCCTCCTCATCCTCTTCATCCTCATCATCCTCATCCTCTTTCAGTCTGTTCCCTCGCACGTAGTATACTAAATACCAGCCGTGCATTTGTTTCTCCTTCCCCTACTCTTTTGCTCTCTCACTTTGTCTCTATATTCTCTATGTGTATACTAATGTATACTCTTCAAAAAAGAGAGAGTGAATGGGATGTGTGTGTGTGTGTGTGCGAACTTGGGATATATTATATAGGATGAAAGGGTACACTATTAAAGGGGCTTGAGGATTTTTGTGATATACGAGCCTCTTAAGCTTAAATATAAATGTAAATGTGAGCTAATGGACTGTGAAGATACGATATTTATTTTATTCTTTTTTTTATTGGTATGTGTGTAAAATTAAAATATAAATTAATTGATAAGATGGTATTAAGTGCAAGGTGCACGAAAAATTTTTCTGCGGCCTTAAGTTTGATATATAAACGTAGATGATTGAGAATAATTATTATACGTATACCTTGTTTATATAATTGCGATGAAAAATTTAATTTTTAACTACATAATTATGTATTGATATTTTTTGATATATTAGATTGATTTTAAATATCAATAAACAAATTAAATAATCAGATTTAAGACACGTTTTTATCAACAGATTTTATATAAAAATGTATAGTCACGTTCAATCGCAAGAAACATACCCCACATAAGATACATATCAACCTCTACCCTACCTATATAAATACACGTGTGAAAATAACAATATAATAAACACAAAACACTCCAATCCTTATATCCTTCCGTATATTGCAAAATAGTCATATACATACAATATTACGTCACACGGTCATATATATTGTCATACGTCCTCTCTTACATTTTTTCCCTCGTCAAACCTCTTGATCAAGCCGGACGACCGGAACAATGTATATGACGGACAAGAACGATCGAATCTCTCGAGTACCTCTTTTTTCCTCTCGTTCGCGCTCCGTGGGAAGTCGGAAGCAACTCGGTTCCGAAAGGAAGAGAGAAAGACATCGACGATGTGTGTCTACATGTATATGATGTCGCATCGTTCAATCTACCTGTATATGTATATATATGGATAGTATTGAAGAGCTGATGTGTGGTAATCTATACACCTGAGAGAGTTTAATATATCGTTTGGTATTGTATATTTTGTGTTTTATTTTTATTTATTTAATAATAGATATGTATCCTCGGTTTATCATATATTTGCGTAATATATTGCGAAAATTTAGTTTAATCTGGGTAATTACTTTTTTTTTCTTTTTTTTTTTTTAGTGCAACTTGCATGTTTTAGTGTATATTTGTCATACACGCATATATATATTGACAAGCAAAAAGCTACAAAAAAAGAAAGTATCGATAATAGTTAATGTCATTAACAATTCAAAATCCCAAAAAAAAGACTCCAGTTAATTACAAGGATCAAAAATTAGAAAAAAAAAACTATCTTTCAAATAATTGTACGAAACACTAACTTAATACTCTAATCAACAAAAAAAATAAAAATAAAAAAAAAAAAAAAAAAAAAAAAAAAAAAAAAAAAAAAAAAAAAAAAAAAAAAAAAAAAAAAAAAAAAAAAAAAAAAAAAAAAATAAAGAAAAAGAAAGTGCGTAATTACCGTATATTATTAAGACACAGACATCGAATCAGACAGAATTCCTCGTAATAGACAATCGCTCATATACATAAAGTATTATAACGCGTGTACAGCAGTATAGCAGCCAAAAGAATAAAAAAAAAACGAAAAAATAGATGAGAGGTATATACGTATAACAGACCAAAAAAGAAATAAAAAAAAAAATAGATTACGCTAACATTTGCTATAGGCAGTTCAGACCTTAGACCATAGATATATTCAAAGGACAAATTCGCAATCATAGACCTATATGTATATTAGATTTGTTTCTCATGTATAAGAGCCGTATGTAATTGTTCTTAAAAGCAATTACGCATACAAACGTTATATTCCTGCGTAGAGCCCCGTAATTTTCAGATCGACGTTCAGCTTTCTTTCTTTTTTTTTCTTTTTTTTTTCGGGAAGGAAGAGGAGTTATTAAAAGGAAGATCTAAGCGCTTTATATATTATTTACAAGTAGACATCAACGTCTCATATGATATTGCGCTATTAAAGCTTTGTTTTTTTGTTTTTTTTTTTTTTTTTTTTGTAACTGTGTGTGTGCTATACCTATCTCCTTTTATTTCTCTAGACTATTTTTTGCTTTAGCCTCTCGATACCGGACAGGAGGGATATACCTCCAGCCGTCTCGAATCGTCGGTAAAAAAAAAAGAAAAAGAAAAAAGACTTTAAAAGCAGTATAGATCACAGGATGTGTAACTATATTCGACTTTATTTTTTACATTTCATTGACACACACACATGTCCTCTCTGGAGAATCAAAACAGATGTATGTAATATATTGGAAGCAGGGAGAGGATGTTTTCATGATGACTCGTCGATTAAATACTGATCATGCTATGGTTGGATATTAGATCAATTTTATTACTAGGATAGTATCAATTTTTTGATGTATAGGCTGCAAGGGCAAATTTGTTGGAATGAAATCGATGTCTGTTGTGGTACTAAAAAATGTTATTGGCTGTATTGGAAAATTCGATTTGCTTTGGATTTGTAAGATACACATTGTATGGTTTGTGAAAGTTATTCATTTAAACCCATGTATGCATTGGTTTTAACGGTCAAAAATTAAAAAAAAAAAAAATAATATTTTTCCAGTTGATTTTTAAAATTTTTATTCTTCAACAATAAATAAACTATAGTTTGTTAAATTTATTATATAGGTATTATTTTGTTAACCTACGCTAAATAATAATAATAAAAATGTAATTTGTTACCTTTACAACTTTATGCATAATTACCTATACCTATATAAAATAAACCAAGGTTAATATCAAACTAGACATATACAAGAATAAAGGTACCACTAAACATATATCGAAACTGTATCCGCAGCTGTGTTTGATTGTGCGTATATAGTACGTATAGTAGTCAAAGATGCGTTCTCGAGTGTTCGATTCATTTTTATATGTACATACTCTCCCCTCTGAAGAGAGATATTATAAAAAAAGGAGGGACCTATGGCACGTGGCCACACTCGACGCATCCTAAAGTTCGTATATACCAAAAGAGAAACCCATCAGGAGGCTGCTATAATACAGAAGACTAGTAGTAGTTGTAGGAGGAGGAGGAAAAACGCGCTCCGTTACACCTTGAAGAGTGACTCTGTGGTGTATATATTATAAAAGAAAAGAAGCAGCAGCGGGGTTTGTACTACATATATAGGAATAAGCGCTGCCAGGTGGTATAGTGACGGCGCGTGCCGGATCTTCGAAAGTCTATCTCTCATTTTGAGTCGGGGGCTTAAGGATTGAATTACTCCTACGCCGAGAGAGAGAAAGCAAGAGACTATAATATATATATAAGTATACTCTCATCCCTCTCACGTTAAACTTATACTTTTTAACAGCCGCTATACGTTTATAGGCCCACCCCGATTTTGAGGAGAGTATAGGTGGAGAGAAAAACGTTAAGAAAATTTTTGTGTATGTTGGTACGTGTGATGGTTTGATCGAGTTAGATAAACGTATTGTGAATAGTGTTATATTATGTCATGGTTGGTATGAATATATCTGAGAGTCGATCGGAAAAGAAAAATAAAACGCTTTTATTTTCTTTTACATTATTTTTTTTATATTTTGAAATAAAATTAACGATATGAGATTATAGTACCGTGTAACTTCTTTGTCATTTAATATACCTACACATAAATACATATTTACATGAGAAATATACATAAAAGCAGTCTTGTTACAGTATATCTAATGCAGAAATTGAAAATTGAAAATTGCATCTAAAGTACTTTTAATTCAAGTGTCACGTAACACGAAACAGAAAGAGAAAGAGACCTTATATAGGAATATAGAAAGGATGACTCCCAACAAAAAGACATATAGACTCATCTATACCTATGTAAATCCTGTAATATCAATAAAATCCTTTATATATCTATATAGCGTGACCAGAACAGATTTTATGAATATTACCCTGATCCAGCCTGGCATTTTATACGAGACGTCACTCTCATGATAAGGTACAACCTAATTGTTAAAGCCTATAAGTGCGAGAGACCGATTCGGATCACTTTAGCTAATTAAATCGCAGTCTCTCGCGCGAGGTCGAGCGGAAATATGTAGTATAATGTTTATGCTATATAAAAGCCTGGATGGATATAGAATCATGATCGCGTGTACGTTCACGTTTGCTACTTAACCCTTTTTTATGAGTTTGTTGGATGCTAGGAAATATTGTATATATCGCAATGCTGGGATTACATTATTTTTTGTTTGTTATTTATTTAAGTGGTTAATATTTCTGTCAGCTAAATGATAATTCCAAGAATAATTCTTTAGTCATTTTACTATTGAAAAATGTCTAGTTTTTTTTTTTATTTTTATTAATTTTTATTTATTTTTTATTTATTTTTTTTTTTTTTTTAGTTACTTTTTTCAATCAAACAATCACAATCACAAGAGTTGTAAAAATGAAATATTTAGTTCAAAGCTTCCCTGGTTGTATTATTCAATCGTGACGTGAGAATCGACACGTTTAAAATCATTTCTCAAAACTAAAAATTTTCACTCTAAATAAAATGTTCATTTATAAAAAATTACAGTCGTTAATACTAATTCGAATCTCGCACGTAATAACTGAAAAAAAAAAGAAATATTCGTTCCAGTATTTATTAAAACTCGATCAAAAAGAAAACAAAAAAACCTAATCGAGCTTAACATAAACTCCATTAATCTATATCCAACTGCATTAAACGTATACGAATAACGTTTAAAAGAAAAGCCATATACCCACACGTAATCATTCATATAATATATCAGATCTATATACCTTTACGCCCAGTCGTAATATTTAACAATTTCAAACGAATACGCATCTGCCCATCCCCCTGCCATGCACCAAAGGCGCGAAGATATAATAACAGAGTATAATATAGAGGCGTGTGTTGAGTCTCGATTCCAACGCATGTAGGTACACACGTATAGGTGTCTGTGAAAAGTTGCATTTGGAAAATCATCCCACTGACACCTTGACTTTAATGTTCATCTAAAAATTTATGTTCTACTGGTTTTTAATGCCAACTGTAACGTATATTATAAAGTGTTTCTCATATTGTTTTACCTTAGTCTCAACTGTTGTATCTCTAAATTTCATATAGGTATATACATATAATCGCGTGAAACATATCAATTCAAAAAAGCAATCGACCTCCACATCAAGTATATATACACAACATATAATATTTTATAACAACAACTCTCGTTTGGCTAATTTTCAACATCAATTTAATTTAATAGCATCGTTTTTTTTGTCGACAAAATTATACTTATTTATGAAACGTTTACTATTGTTATAAACATTTAACATCACCTTATTTCGCGTAAAAAAGAAAAAAGGAACATTTTCATGGCCTTTGAAATGTAGGTAATAGTTTAACCTCGATTGTATACACTTACGTCCTTTTTATCATCAATAAACCTTCATCCTAAATATCGCGAAAAAAAGTACGATAAAAGTTATATAGCGACACTTTAAAAATCCTTGAGCTTAACGATATACCTATACGCGTTGTTTTACGGGATTCTGTAATTAGGACTGCGCGTTAATTTTTTTTGCATATTTTGGCCTTGAGTTAATATAGGGGCGTCTTTTCTCATATTATGTGGCATTGCACCTGAAAATACATATCTGAATGGCAATGTCGATACCCGCATGTTATGTTGTATGTGTGTTTTAGATACGAATTTAACGAGGTAAAAAATATGGCCCTGCACTACTTTTGGAATATTGTTGCAGAGTAGGTATTCCTATATCCTATATTCAAATTTTGATGTTGCCGTTTTATTCGTAATGTTATTGGCTTAAAAAAAATAACATAACCTACACAGACATAGTAAATAATAGTGCGCGCGAAGCGCGCCTATGGTAACGATGTGTAGTGTTAAAAACAAATGATGTAATTTTAATTTTAAAGGTTTTTTTAACACTCGAATGAGTGAATTTCGACCTAGAATTTATAAAACTCTGATTAACAGACGCCGAGAATCGAACCCACGACATGTAGATTACGAAGTCGACGCCTTTACTAACAGAGCTATACACTGAGATACTAAAGAGAGCAAATGATTTAAGATTAGAGGAGAGCAAAGCCAGTTGTCACATTTTTTTTAAACTTCATTTTATTTCAATGCTGTTTTTCAATCAATTTTTTATGTGACAATAGTTCTTACGTAATAAAACTCTTCGCAAATGCATTTAACTTTTTTAATTCAATCAAAAATAAATTTTTTATTATTTATTTAGAATTTTTTGTTGACATCCTTTTTTTTTTTAATTTTGTCAAATTGATGATATTATGTGAAATTTTAAAGTTTGATCATATTTTTTTAATTGTATTTGTATCCATTAACAGATAAATATTAATATGTTTATCTTTATGTAAATTATGTGATTTGCGTAAATTTTATGTAAAATTATGTTATGTAAAATTATGTAACTTATTTTGGTTGGAGAAAATAAATAAATTAAAATTGTTGCTCATACATTGTAAGTAAATTCATCTAAAAAAATAATTAGCAATCAATATAAAACTACTCTAAACAATAAAATTTGGTAAACTAGTCAAATAATCAATTAAAAAAGAAATTTAATTATTGCACCAATACCTACAACAATAAAACATTAAAGCAGAAAAATCGACTCCTAAGCAATTAGCACCACCAACTGCACCAGAATCTTATCTCCCCTATACTTCTTCTTTCTCTGCTTCTCTCCCGGCCTTGTTGATAAACTACAGAACCATCTAAATTGATCGATAGCTATATCTATATATCTTCTGTATGTACACACACCAAGCTTTTCTTAAGCTCCAAGCACCGCAAACAAAGTGCATTAAATTTCTCATTACCGATCCGTCAGCTACTCATAAACTACCGTCGTATACTAGCTCCCAATTTTATACTACGTATATATCAATAGATAGAAACGCGTGCGGAAATTCCATGCATCTGCACTACCCCCCATTTCACCCCTCCCACAATGAATTTTATTAGCCGTCGAATTGCGACGCTCCATTTGCGATACCAAAGGGGGACAGGGGAAAATATAGTCAAGGCGAAAATTCAAGAGAGAGAGAAAGAGAAAGAAAGAAAGAATATAAAAGAATGAATGGGGGGGGGGGTAAGGTATAGGTATATACAGACAGATGTGCGGATCCGCGGCACGCGCGCGTGCCGAGCCACGCGTATCGAATGCCAGTGGCATTACCCTCCCTCCCCCCTCTCCCCCTCTTTAGATTTTGAGCTTCATGGGGGTCGGGATTTTCCAAGGGGTGAATTTTTTTTTTTTTTTGATGCTGTGTTATGTGTAGGATGGACGAATGTTTTTGTCGATTTTTCCAAGGCGACTAATGCTAGTGTTGATGGTCCGAGAGATTTTTCAAATACGATTTTAGTCTTGGTGTGTATGTGAGGTTTTTCTGGGTGGGGTAATTTTAATTTATAATAGTATATAGTATGTACTGTGTATGTGTGATTATTTTCGATGTTTTGGACTATTTGATGAAATATGTATTTCTTTGGACTATTGTTCGTTTGGGTTAATGTTCTTTTAAAAAAGATTGTTTTTTTTATTTTTGACTGACTGGGTTGTGTATATTGTTACTGCAAATTGACTTTGTATTGTAACAATAATTTTTTTTTATTTTATTTAATAATAAATAATGTAATAAAATTGAAATTATATTTATTTATTTATTTATTTATTTATTTATTTATTTATTTATTTATTTATATTCCATGATTTTTAATTCTCATTTGTAACTGAAAACAATTTTATATTTTGTCACTTTACAGTAAAATGTTTAAATTAATAAAATTTATACGTATTTATTTAAAATTTTAAATGAAAATTATTGTGTGATAATGTACAAACATAAGAATAATATCAATTTACATAAATATATTAATAAAATAAATTTCCACATCGTTAAAAAACAAAATAATAATTAAATAATAAAATAAAAATCCACGAAAAATTCGATAATCTAATGTATTTCACTATAATTCTATTCGCATAAAATATAACGTTTCTTTTCATACATATACGCAATATCATCCCCCAACTTCATCACCCTCCCCCATAAAAAAAATCCCAACCAAAGCACTCACCTCCCCCGAAAACAGATCAACCAACGATGAACAAAAAGAAAAGAGAAACAAAAAAAAAGAAGAATAGGGGGCGGAATGCAACGGTTCTCCATATAACATATATATAGTGACGATAACAAAGCATGGTGCGCGAAGCTATGGAATCTCCCAGTGCCTATAGTACAAGCGTGTGTGACTCGTCTATATATAGATATCCCTACATACTTGCATCTAAAATCCGACCGTTCACCAACGGACAACCTTCTGTCACATGTATATATAAAGAGAGACACCCTCACCCCACCCCTTTGAAGTGGATATTCGCTACACCCCTAGTGCAAAACTGTGCTTACACTCCCCCCCGTCTAATCTATCTTTTCACTAATGTTTGCGCGAGCCGGTACAGCGAATATTTTTATCATCTTATTGATGATGGGAAATGTAGGTATGCACCCTACATATCTAAAATACTGATTTAATATAGATATATCGTTTTTCTCAAGATTTTACGAATATATCGTGACCTGATTATATTACAGTGGTATAATACTACTGCATATGAGTGATATATAGTACTGAGTCTTGTTTGTCAACGTATGCTAATTTACCTAGATGGAAATCGAGACTCTGCGGTCATTTACAATATTGAGATAGGATTTATCGCATAATGTGTTTTGAGTTGCTATAGCTGAATTGTATGTATGAACAAGTTATCGCGATGTTTTATGATTAATGTTTTCTTTTTCAGTAGTAAGTGGTTAATTAATATAAATTCAAATTATTTATATATTTTTTCTTTAAATTTGTTCAGATTTTTAATTATTTAAATTTAAAATTGTTGGCTGGATAATTAAAAACAATATATAAAATATAACTTCATAAAGTCACTTAATTTGATTTTTTTTTAAATAAAAAAATAAAAATTATAGGTAATAATTGCTCGATACAAATGTTCATTTACGCTTTTACTAAGAAACTACATATTAAATGAACACAAGGGAGGCAAAATAATTTGTAATATAGGTATATATACGACGTACACAGGGTGTATGCCAATTCGTTTCAAGTAAAAATTTTTTTTGCTTTTACGTCGAAATATATTTATATATAAATGGCAATAACTGTTGGCAGTAACGGTTTACCCCCCAGGGCGCAACTCTATAATTTAACATCGCTTTATGGAAATTCATAAAAAGTATAATTACGCGCGTATGTTATAAATATCAAGAGAGAGAGAGAGAGAGAAAAAAAGAAAGTCGCACACGTAATTTATTTATTTTTTTTTTTGTTTCGCAATAACCGTTGCAAATTACAGATTTGTCTGTCATGAGAAAAAAATTTTCCCTTTTTAAAACACAATTTCTTTTTTTTTTTATTTATACTGTCAGCTTTTCAACTTTCTGTAAAATTTAAGTTTTTCAATACATAACATACACACATTGAACAAAGTTTCAGGAAAAAATTTTTAATCTACAGCTATTATTATATAAAAGCACATCGATATATATCGAACGTAAATATAAAATTCAAGCGTATACTTCCACCTTTTCCTCCTCCTCCACACATCAATGGTAAATCAACCAACCCCCCACGAAGGGATTCACGTCGGTTAAAATCGACCAAAGTCCGTTACGTGCATTTTTCTCTCTCTGTGTAATCAAGCGAAGCCTTGTTATAATAGTACATCAGTAAGTTTCTGGCAAACAAAAAAAAAAGAAATTACAATATATATCTATGTACGTAACGCATGTAGTGACCGAGCAACCCCCCGCGAAAAAGCAAAGGTGCTAGGATACCAAAAGTGAGGGAGGGGTGGTGGTGGTGGTGTTAGGCCAACGGTAACACATTAAAATATTATCGACAAAATAAAATTAACGATCAACCGTCGAAACAGAACTAACATCGCTTATTCTGATGCAGGAACGCGAATAAGTATATAGTAGGTGATGTACAAATATCGAAACATATACTATGTACATATCCGCGGATGCTGCTACTGCGCTGGTGCATACAACATCATCTCATCATCTTCTCTCTGCGCGTGCTGAGATGCCGAATCACGGCACGCGTCGGCATCCTCTCTCCAAACGAGTAGAAAGATCGGAACCGCCCCCAAGTTGCCCGGGCTAACCAATAAGCAGAGAGTACCAGTCTATCTCGCGATTTCCAGAAACTGGTGGGGCTGAAGCGTTAGCCAGTGTTGGGGGTCGGGCGGATACCACGCAGGGGGTGCTCCGAGCCACGTGGTCTCGCTAACTGGTGGGGGTAGCGTAGCATAGTAGCAGCGGAGGGGAGGATATCTACAGCGCTGGCAGTGTACGCCACCAAGCCACGCGCGCTGACTATTACACATTCAGTGTGCAGCCGGGCGAGCGCGAGTACACACCACACTCGCGTGGTTGCTCCTGCAGCGCTCGCGCTCGAGGACACCCCTTACGTCCTAACCAACAACACATGGGGTGCCTTCGTTTTCTTCTTCTCTTGCCGGCTGGCAGGCCTTATAATAGGCTCGGTCTGAATCGGCTCTTGGCTGCAGGATCGCTTTCACCTGGATGACCCAGGTCTAGCTGAGGACCGGAGCTTGGAGCAAGAAGAGAAATATGCTCCGGTCCTCTCATCCTGAAGATGCTGATGCTGATCGACCTAGTGATGAGTTGCTTATTACAACTTGTCAACTATATAACATCGAACACCACACCTGGACCAACCCACTGGAACTGGGAGAACAGGTTTTTTTTTGACACCACTGCCGCTGCCGGCCGAGGAAGGAGAAATACGGCTTTGTACATACCTATATATAAAAGGTTAAGATTTTTGTAAGACCTACTGTACATACATACATACATACATACGTATATAGCTGTGAGAAGATATGGAGTACTGATGAATAGAGTACAATTTACTTTTATTAAGTTCGATCATTTGGCGATTGATACTCGGCGTGACTGGAATTATTGGCAAGTCTTTTTGGCATTGGAGATTTGAAGATATATGTCAACAAAACAACATAAGAAGCAGTAAAAAAAAGTACGTTATTAAAGATAATAAAAAAAGAATTATACTTGCTGTTATTTTACAATAGCATCTGGAATTACATTATTGACACATCAATTTAGATATTCACTTATTACAATCTATTACTACAACAACTACTCATCGAAAATTATGGAAACATTTATCAAGATAATCTAGTCATTTACTCAAAATACTCAATCATTTGGACCATATAACTCAACAACAAAAATAATTCAGGATTATATTTCATCACTATCAAATCTTTTTTTTCAATCTACCAAGGATTATGGAATTCTCGACCACCGTGGGATTGCTGCTCGTAAAACTAATCAACCGACAAGGACCAAGATAAATATTTAAGGTACATGAAATCAATGCCAATGCGAGGCGTTTAAATTAATTCATTTTCATTCTGTCAAAGAAATTAAAATTTCTAAATTTATTAAGAAAAATCAATAACAATTTTTTACCGAATAAAATAGATTTTTTGTAAGAAGAGTCTTATATGATTACGGACGGTTCGCTCGATATTTTTATAATTAATTACAAAAATTTATTAATTAATCAGTCATTAATATAAGTTTAAGCAAACCAATTTGCATGTAAGAATGAATTAGTGAGATTAATTTTAAGTTCAAAGATTATCGATATATTTAAATTTAAGACCAAAATCAGTACAAAATTCATCATAATAAATCTAGTCATTAAAAATATTTTGAAACACCAATTATAATATATATCGAAAATCTAGTCACATACATATCATGAAATTATGAAAATCTAGTCATATGAAATAATTAAAAAAGAAAAATCTAGTCAGTAGATATAAGAAAATCTAATTGAATGATAATTTATAAGTAATCTAGTCATATAATACCGAGTACAAAAGTCTGGTCCAAAACACCAAAGAAAGAAATAGTCATTACTAAAAAATTAAAAAAAAAGAAAATCTAGTCATTATAAAATTAAGTATTTTCTTCTAGTCATTTGTAAAAAAAAAACATTGTGTAACATCTATGTCACTAAATTAATTATATCTAGTCAAAAAAAGACGAAACGAAAAAATCGTGTCTTCTCTAGTCTGGCAAATATATCATAAAATTCAAAAATCGTGAGAGTCAGTATTTTAATTTTAGTTTTACTTTGGAGAAACAATCAAAAAAAATCAAATCCAGATCAGGTTTGTTAGTTTACCAAAATACGCTACTATTATTATTATTAATAAGATTCGCGTACGTGCCATAAAGTATTGTAGTATACTATTAGTTATTAATATACTATCTGTGTAAACCATACAGAAACATTCCTAAATAACTTTATAAAATAAACCATTCTAGTTACACTTAGATTTTAGAAGAAAAAAGAAATCTAGTCATTACATTTTAAGATTTTTCTAGTCAACAAAATTTTCATCGTTCAAATTAACGATTTTGAATAATTTTGTCTAATTTAATACTTTCTAATTTTCTTTTAGTTTTCATGACTAATTTTTTAGTTTAAATACTAAAAAGCAGGCCACTTTTTTTGCAATTATTTTAATTTTGTCTTCTGGAACAATTATGTATACGACAAAGCCAAAAAATTATTTTTAATTTTAATTACAAAAACAAAATTATTTTTTTATTTAAATTTAAATTCAAACAAAACAAAAAAAAAAATCAACAAAAAATTATAAAAACTAAACAAAAACTGTGTGTAAACGTGTGTAACTTCAATGATTTTTTTTAGGTGTCTATTTATTCAAACATTTATATAAAATTTCCCAAAAAAAAATTAATATATGCAAACTAGCTGACACTGCCGTGAATATGCTGCCATACAGAAAACGAACCAAATAACAAGTAGTCTAAGTCTGTATCTATATACATTTCTATCTCTCGATAATCTTGGATACAACGAGAAAAAAAGCTCTCAGTATTATCAGGCTTAAGTTTTAATTTAGCGAATATAATGTGTAAGCAAAACAAATTGCCTTTCTAGTCAACACTTGAGCTAGTCATTTCATATCGTAATCCTAATTATTAGAGACAAAAGTCTCGGGAAACGTGCCAGTATGAATAAGTCTACGAGTGTATCTAAGTCCATACGAAATTCATCGAAGTAAAAATATATTAATTATTTAACAAACATTCAATTATTAAAAAATAGAAAATTGAATTACTTTAATACCAAAAATTTATAATAATTAAAAAAATAAAAATATATAAAATAGACAGTAGCTTCGATGAATTTCGCGATAACACCAAAAAAAAAAAAAAAATATGCACCAAGTGCCTATCTATTATCTAACAAGTCTCACACGATCTCTAGTCCAATTCCAAATAATTCTTCTAGTCCCTCGTATAACCAAATAAATCGTATCCTATTAAGTTATATCATTCCACTCATTTTACCTCGCCTCTTAATTTTTTCTTCAAAATAATATACCATAAAAGCGAGTCCATGCCCAACATAGACAGCTAAATCCACCCATCAATATAATTGCACAAAGAGAGAAAGTCCAAACTGATTTTTAGTTAGTAAGCGTAAATCGAATGCTTTTGCCTACATCTTGGTAAAGCATCTGATTGTTACCTCATTTTTATTTAATTATTCAATGTATTATTGCCACGTCATTTGCAAATCAGGCTAACCGTCTTTCAAACGTTTGAATTCCTATTCAAATTTAGAGATACATACGTATATATTAATTGCGTGAGATTCGTAGTATTATAAGGCTGTGTTTTTTATTTTCGTTTCGTCAATTAGTTTGTATCTATAATTTTAAGTAGATCTAGTCGTGACTAATATGTAAATGTCGTCAAAACATATATCAAACATATGTATGACGCCAGTGGACCAACCCAGTGCCATTTACTATTATGCATCTCTCAAAGCACGAAACAATGCCAGTCAAGTATTTAAGATACCAAACGTATATGTGTATATACATGCGTCTTGAGTATATCAATGTAATTATGTCAGTATTAAGTTAAGTTGGAGATATCGAGCGAACCGATCTTATACAAAGTCTGTACCATTTCAAAATAATTACAAATTTTTTTTGTATATTTACGCCGAAAATCAATCGTAAGCTAAATGATGTATTTATTTATAAATTATTTTTAAGAATTTACTATTTTAACGAATTTTTAATTCTAGTCTCTTTTAATTTATAATTAATTTATGTAATTAAAGACAATAAATCGGCTATAATTTTTAAGCTTCGCTAAGAGATTATGAAATTGCGTTTATCTTATAAGTGCGTTAGTTTATAAGTAAGTCGTATAGAAATAAGACAGATTAATATATGAAAATATATTATAAATGAAAAGAGTGTATTCTAGTCACAAAAGCTCATGGATAACAACTCGAAAAGCTCGTTCCTCTAAATTTATTTCTTTTTTTTTTTTTTTTTTTTGATTTTGTAATATAATTAAAATCTAGTTATTAAATAAAACTTTTGGAAAAAATTTAATTTCGATAATTGAACGGCTTAGTAGAGTAAACTGATCTCAATCCATGAGCATAGAAACTAAACCATGAAAGTATCTAGTCATTTAAAAAGAAATATATATTATAAAAATATATTAATCGTGTACTTAATAAGTGATCGGAGTTTCTTTTTGATCTAACTTACATGCACAATGAATTTAACTAATTCATTTTGGATGTAGATTAAACTTAATTAAAATATTTGTATTATTAATCTTAAGTTTATTGGATTTGAAATTATATGCGTAACTTAAAAAATTATTTTATGTGTGGAGTAATTTGCCGTATAAGAATTTGCATTTATTATTAAATCATGTAATCTATTATTTATAAAAATATATGTTAAATTATTTATTTATTTAATCTTGTGTGCGTTTATATAAAACTGAGTAATATGCAAGTTTATGTTTTGAATTATAAACAAAGTAAACTTTCAAGAACTTGCACTTTGACTCATTTGTTTGCTACAAATGTAATTGTGTGTTTTATTCGTGTATTATGTATTTAACTTATGTGTGTGTGTGTGTTTTCTTTGTAAAACTTCATTTATTATATGTATTTTATAAAAAAAAACTTATTGAATGCTAGTTATTCAATAAATAAAAAAAAATTAATAAAATGTAAAAAAATTCGTATTTGCACTGGAACAGTATACATTTAAAATGTAACATTCCGAATATTTATTTATAAAGTATAAAAAATATATGATGTACAATCCATTGTAATGTCACTAAAAAAATGAACAATAAATCTGCAACAGTTGCTTGTAACCTCAATATTTTGTAACATGTTTTTTTTTTCCAAAATCACACAAATTTTTAAATTTTCATCCTCATCTTATTTATATCAAAGTCTTGCAGGATATATTTAAAAAATTGAGAAATTTTTAATTGCAATATCTTTTAAGATATAATATAAACTCTTAAACTTTTGATAACATAAACAATTACTATTTTACTTGACATTTTTAAAGAACTTTTTTTGTTGTACTTTGACTTAATTAATTAGCAATAACCATAAATAATTTTTTTCATTAAATCTTATCAACTGTCTGTAAATATAATTCACTAAGATACTACAAGATGCTACATTTAAAATTAATTTATTTAATTTAAATGATTTTTTTTATTTTTAAGTAGACATAATAAATTATTACATAACAATCTTTAATTTTTTAAATTATATAAAGCAATCTTTTTTAAAAATTTATTAAATTTCTAAAATTATTAATTTTTCAATAAAAAAGAAAGATAAAGGTTTCGCTTTTTATCAACTAAAACGCCATCTACTGTTCATGATTTACACTTTGATATATAGCTAAGATATATCTCAAATGATAAAACGCATGAAATAGAAATAAAATTATCAACAAATGATTTTTATTAATTACAAATTTTAAAATACTAG
This sequence comes from Leptomastidea abnormis, assembly GCA_030522805.1. Lineage (NCBI taxonomy): Eukaryota > Metazoa > Arthropoda > Insecta > Hymenoptera > Encyrtidae > Leptomastidea > Leptomastidea abnormis. The sequence goes on along the minus strand of JAPYZE010002870.1, from coordinate 90 downwards.
AATTTTACATGCGCGCTTCGCGCGCTGGTATAATGATATTTTTTAAATACAATAAAAAAAAAAGAATAATTTATTGACTATAAATTTTAT
>JAPYZE010002869.1:0-14733 GCA_030522805.1 Leptomastidea abnormis | reverse complement strand
CCTTCAGTTTTTGAAGATGTTACTGTTCATCTTCGACGTACCTGTATGAATCAAAGGTATGATAAATTTTATTAATTTTACAATCGTTTGATTTGAATACTTTCAAATGTATACTAATATCAAATTTATGATCGATTAAAAACAGTGGCTGGACGAGAGTCATCATAGAAAAGCCTTTTGGTCGCGACGCCGCAAGCTCGCAAAAGCTCTCAGACCATCTCGCTCGATTATTCCAGGAAGAACAGATTTATCGTATTGATCATTACCTTGGTAAAGAAATGGTTCAAAATCTAATGACTCTACGTTTTGGTAATCGGATATTTAGTCCAACCTGGAATCGTGAGAACGTAGCTTCAGTTCAAATTACGTTTAAGGAACCTTTTGGTACTCAAGGTCGTGGTGGTTATTTTGATGAATTTGGTATTATACGTGATGTTATGCAGAATCATCTGCTACAGATACTGTCGCTTGTCGCTATGGAAAAACCTGCATCTTGTTGTCCTGATGATATTAGGTCAGTTATATTTTAAAGATAAAATTATTTGATTTGATTTAATCAGACTCTTTTTAATAATATTTTATTTGTTTACAGAAATGAAAAGGTCAAGGTACTCAAGAGTATAAGGCCGTTGACTCTTGATGACGTGGTACTGGGCCAATACGTGGCAGATCCAGATTCAAGTGATCCCGAAGCAAAACTTGGCTATTTGGATGACAAGACAGTACCACCAGGCTCGAATACACCGACCTATGCTATGGCTGCACTTAAAATCAACAACGAGCGCTGGGATGGTGTACCTTTCATTCTCAGATGTGGCAAAGGTGAGTTATTCAATTACGAGTTTTATATACATCCTTAAATTTAATAATATAAAAGTTTTACATAAAATTCTTTAATACACATATTATGTGCAGCTCTAAACGAGAGGAAAGCTGAAGTGAGAATTCAGTATCAGGATGTACCTGGTGATATCTTTGATGGCAAGGGAAAGAGAAACGAGCTTGTCATAAGAGTACAACCTGGCGAGGCGCTGTACATTAAAATGATGACAAAGTCACCGGGTATCACCTTCGATATGGAGGAAACAGAGCTGGACTTAACTTATGGTAGCAGATACAAGGTAAAAATTTTCTTTTGATATTTTTCTTTTTTTGAGATTAAATTAGTTTAAAAAATTCTGATTATATTTTGTTGTTTCAGGGACTTAAGTTGCCCGACGCTTATGAAAGACTGATATTGGATGTTTTCTGTGGTTCCCAAATGCATTTTGTTCGCAGCGATGAACTTCGAGAGGCATGGAGAATTTTTACGCCCTTATTACATCAAATTGAAAAAGAAAATATCCGTCCGATACCATACAAGTAATTTTGATTCTTCTAATTTCTTGTTTTATCGAGTTTAAATAAAAATTAACGTTTATTTCCGTTTTTATTTTAGGTATGGTTCACGTGGACCAAAAGAAGCTAACGAGATGGCAAAGCAAAATAATTTTGCATATTATGGATCGTATAAATGGGTTCGGCCTCATTAAACTTAATATATTTATAAATTTTTCAACGTATTTTTGTACATTATATAAAAATAGGAAGAAGAGACAAATCTGTGATTGTTTTGCTGGAACACAATCGTGCATTTTTTTAGAAAATATTCTAAATTTACACTTACCATTTTATATACTTGCAAATTTAAAATTTGCAAAATATAAATATTTTTGTACAATTGTTAAGGATTATTATTATAAATATTTTTTTAGATTGAATCTTTAAACACTTTGGTAATTTCTCTAAAAACGTGTATAAAAAAATAATTTCATAATAAAATTTTTTCTTTATAGATACAAGTTTTAAACAAATTTTTTCTAACATTTATTTTTTGAAAATGAATTAGTTTATATAAGTAACATAAAATAGTATAAATATTACTACATAATATCAAAATAATACACAAATGGTATAACAAAAGTACTATGGTTCTTTTATTTAGTAATTTTATTTATAAAATATAAATATACTCTTACAAAATGTTATTATAATTTTTGTTGCAACTTTATTAAATTTGATGCTGTTTTTAAAACTATAATTTCTATTAATTAAAACTTAATTCACTATTATTGAACTGCACTTTGTGTATAAACAACAATTGAAGTAGTGATTCATGACCAAATTCAATAAAAATAAAATTCATCTTTTCCTGGGTAAGACATTAAATGTGCAAACAAAAAAATGTTTAAAGTGTTGAAATATCTTTATTTTCTTCTGCAGCTTGCTTCTCACACAATTCCATCCACTTCCCAACAATTTTTATTGGAATTTTACAGATTACAATAATCTGATAAATGTCCATTGAGCGCATAGTATCAGTATAATCAAAATAACTTAATAACTGCTTAAGTTCTGTAAAATACTTAACAAGAAAATCTGATTTCTCAACACCTGACAAGGTGGCTACAAAAAAAAAAACAAGAAAAAAAATTATTTAATTATTATAACATTACATGAGTGATGAATATTATTATTAATAAAAAAAATTTTCTATAAATGAATATATATTTTACATATTATAATACAAAACAATTTTAATAACTTACAAAGATTTTCTTTTTCTAATTTGATTGTAGAACTGGATGATTGTACAGCTGATCTACAGAACAACCATAAGAAATTATAAAAAAGTTTATAAAATTAAAATAAAAAAAAAATTTAACTCAAAAAACAAAGAAAAAAAAATTGTAAACTACTTACATCATAATTAGCAAATTAACCAATTGTGTATGAACTTCTGCTGATAAATCATCCCTTTCTGTGTTCAGGTAATCAAAACATTTATCCGAAAAAAAGGAAACGTCCCTTTCTCTTACTAAGAATTTAACTGTTCGACCCTTATATCTGTCTAACACCTCCTGAATATAATTAGGATTATAGAGTCTAGGCCTTATTCTCTTTTTTACTTCTGACATTTTAAAATTAAACCCAGATAAAAAGGAAAAAAATTTTCCAAGTTATTAAAATGGCGATCCCAACTATCCTGTGTATAGCGTATTTTGTTAGAAACTTTGAGACGACGAAACTGTAGATCCAATTTTTCTTTTCTCTCTCTCTCTCTCTCTCTCTCTCTCTCTTTCTCTCTCTCTCTCTCTCTTTACTGGTGTATTGTTCTTCCTCTTACCTTTTTTTTTTTTGATAAAAGGTTGAGACTCGAGAAACCTACAATTTTTTATATAGGGTACAATATCTACGCCTCTATTCAATAAAGCGCGTAGAAAAGATTCTTTAGATTTTTTTTAATGTTGGCAACTATAGAATTTTTTCTAATTACCAACCAAGCACCCACGCTTGTTTTTACCCCTTGTTGAAAAACGAAAAAACGTAAATGTAAAAGCTTAATTTAATTAAGTACGAGTTTATGGTGTCTAGAATAAAAAAGTATATACAATTTTTTATTGGATTTTTTTTTTAAATATAAAATTTAATAAACAATATTTCCATCTATTGATATATCTTGATTTTCTTCTGCAGCTTGCTTCTTACAAAGATCCAACCATTCCTCAACAAATTTTGCTGGGATATTTAAATATACAAACACTAAATGATAAAGGGCGAAGCGGCGTTTACTATCTGTATAGTTATCATTGCACAATAACTGATTAAGTTCTAATTTGTAGTTAGAAAGAAAATCTGATTTTTCGACACCTGATAAAGGGGCTACAAAAAACATAATAAAAAAAAATTTTTTATAAATGAATTTATGTGTATATATTTTACATATTATAATATATAACAATTTTAATAACTTACCAAGATCTTCCTTTTCGTATTTTATCGTAGAAGTCAATCCTGCTTCAGCAGCTCTACAAAACAATCATAAAGAAATTATATAGAAATTTATAAAATTAAAGTTTAAAAAAAAAAATAAACAAAAAAAGCTAATTTCATAAACCAAAAATTATAAAGTAAACTACTTACATAAGAGCTGTTAAATTAATCAATTCTTTATGAATTGTTCCTGATAGATGATCCCTTTCATTGTTTAGGTAATAAAAACATTTATCCAAAAATAATGGAACTTGTCTTTTTTTAACAGAAAATTCTATTTTTTTAAAGTTACCTCGTTCTAATACCTTTTGTAAATAGTTAGTTGTAGTGGGTTTTGGCCTACCACTTCTTTTCATCTTTAAATTTGACATTTTTACAACTAAGATAAAAAGAAAAAAATTTTTCTCAGTTTTCAAAATGGCGTTCCAAACGAGGCTATAACTTATTTTGTTAAAACTTTGAAACGCCGACGCTTTTCCGATTTCTCTTCTCTCTCAAATGGCGTCTTGTTCTTTCTTTTTGGCTAAAAGGTTGAGACTCGAGAAGCCTACAAATTTTTTATGTAGGTACGCCTCGGTATTCAATATAATTAAGAAAAAATTATAAGTGCTTAGAACAAATTACTTTTTACTTCTGATTTTTTTTATGTTGGCAACTATCTAATATAGAATTTTTCTATACCTACCGACCAAGCACCCACGCTTTTTTTACCCTTGTTGAAACACAAAAAAATGTAAATTGTTTTTTCGTACAAATCTTATGGTTCATTATTATTATAAATATTTTTTTCGATTGATCCTTTAAACACTTTGGTAAAAAAGATGAATCAAAAAAAAAAGTAAGAATAATAGAAAGGCTAATTACATGACTAATATCATTTTTTTGTCCAGAAATTTCGTTTCTAAATATTTTTCTAGAAATAGAGAAAAATTTTAATTTTTCACAAAAAATTTATTTTTTCTCTGTTACTTTTTTCGAGCATTTTATAAGGATATTTAGTTTTTTTTTTTTTTAATTCGGACATAATAATTAAATTATGTATGTTAATCTATGTATAAGTTTTAATAATTAATTTAAATTTATTTATTGATAATTATGTTTATATACTGTGTGCGTTACAAAAAAATAATTTATCTAATGATAAAGAGTAATAACAATAAAGTTTTAGAGCATTTAGAGCACATATATCACAAGGAACAATGTTACTTAATGCAACATAATCTCTTGATAAAACTTAAATTTTTTGTTAATTTTTTATAAAACTGAATTAAAATCCAATTTTTTTTTCTGCATTGGCCATAATGCAGACAACTAATTGTTGCAAAAATAAGCGCGAAAAAACGTTAAAAAACATTAAAAACGTTTGCTTTTAATTGATTCTTTTTTGAAAATATAGTTACTATTAACAATTTATTTTTTTCAAATTATTATTGTTATTATTTTTATTAATGTTCTTAAAATCTGAGAGATTGTTATTTACAATAATTTATAGAATCATATAAACGATTTGCTAAAAACTAAAAAATTTAAAATCTAAAATCATAAATTTTTGTGCTTTTTGCATAAGTCAATTAGAATCAGAATAAATAGGCTTATCTCTTTTATGAGCCTAAAAATAAATTGATTTGATACTTATTTTTTTTATTTATTTTAATCTTTTTAAATCAGATAATTGTATTTAGTCAACTTTTTTTTACAGGAAGTAACCAATTTTGATGAGTCTCTTCTGGAATGTTACAAATAACGTGTAATCTTTCAAGACATATCCAGCGCTTCTTATCATCACACTCATCAAAACATAGAAATTCAACGAGATTCTTTTTTAAATCTTCAAGAAAGTCCAATTTCTTTTGTCCAGACAAGGGCTCTGAAAAAAATTTTTTATTATATTTTTAGAATTACATTTTTAAATAAAATGTTTAAAACTACATACCAAGATTTTCTTCAGACCATTTTTTAGAAAGAGTTTCATGCAAATATTCAGACATCCTACAAAAAATTATAGAAAAAATATAAAACCTATATATAGAAGTACAAATAAATTATAAAGGTAAAAATAAAACAAAATATAAAAAAACTGAAAAAGGATGAAAAAAAATGGAAAATATATAAAAAAATGAAGTACTAATGAAATTGCAATTGACTTACAGCCACTCTTGATAGTTCAACAAATCAGCTCTCTCTGTCTTCGTGATTTCACTTCGTTGATTTATCATGTAATCAACGTATTTTTCCAAATATGGTTCAATTTGATGTTTCTGAACGTTGAAACTTTCAAAGATATCTGGATTTTCATCCAAAAACTCACGGAGAGATTTGTTAGTTTTAAGTTTATATTCAATATAACGCTCTCCTATACTTCGTCTTTTTGTTTGTTGACATCCGTCATCTCCAATGTCTGACATGTTATAATTTATAATTTTTAAGTAATATAACTAAGAAAATATTTTGTTTATATTTTTTCACTTGCTGAACTATCAACTATAGCTGCTTCGTTGAAAGCGTCTGATTAAAGGCCGTTTCAAGTAAAAGGCAAGTGCTACTCAGTTGTAGTGGGTATTGGCCTTTTTTTCATCTTAAATTTGACATTTTATAACTAAGATAAAACGAAAAAAATTTTTCTCAGTTTTCAAAATGGCGATCCAAAAACGAGGCTATAACTTATTTTGTTAAAACTTTGAGACGCTTTTCAAATTCTCTTCTCTCTCAAATGGCGTCTTGTTCTTATGTATGTTAATTTAAAATTTAGTTGAAAAAACCATGACTTTTCCTTTCGTCAATTGCCAGTAGAATTTAGGAGCTTAGGACGATCTTCAAAATTTTTATGCTACAAACTGTAGCTAAACTTTACAGATCCTATATATTTCTAGAGAATAAAATTATGCTTCTTTTTATGCTGAGAATTTTTTCAGTTACCGACTAAGCAAACGGATTTTTCTTATGTGAAAACGCAAAGTCGCAGAGACGCTAAACTACTTCGCTCTTAAGGTGGTTGAAGCCAAAACAAAAAGTAAAAAACCAAGGCAAAAATATCTCATTATAAAAAAAAAAGTCAAAAGATTTGTTTTTCCAGTTATTACTTAATAAATTAACATGTCAGATATTGGAGATCAAGAATGTCAACTAAAAAAAAAAGTATAGATGAGCGTTTTGTTGAATATGAAAATAAAACTAAGAAATCTTTCCGTGAGTTTTTGAATGACAATCCAGATATCTTCGAACGTTTCAAAGTTAAGAAGCATCAAATTAAACCATATTTGGAGAAATACGTTGATTACATGATAAATCAACGAAATGAAATCACGAAGACAGAGAGAGCTGATTTGTTGAATTTGCAAGAGTGGCTGTAACTCAATTGCAAATTCATTAGTACTTTATTTTATTTTTTTGTTTCATCCTTTTCTGTTTCATAAACTTTTTAATATTTTTTTTTTTGTACTTTTATACGTTTGTTTTAATTTTTTCTATTATTTTTTACAGGATGACTGAATATTTGAAGGAAACTCTTCGTGTCGAATATTCTGAGAAGAATCTTGGTATGTAATTATTAACATATTATATTTAAAAATCTATTTCTAAAAATAAAATAAAAATTTTTTTTTTCAGATTCTTTGTCAGGACAAAAGAAATTGGATTTTCTTGAAGATTTAAAAAAGAATCTCATTGAATTTTTAGATTCTGATCAGTTAATTGACGAGATGCGCGATATAAGTCTTAAAAAATTACGTAATATAAGTTACATTCCAGAAGAGACTCATCAAAATTGGTTACGTCCTGTAAAAAAAATTGATTGATTACTTAGAATTTTTCGGTACAAGTACGAGAAAGCATATTATTGTCTCGTGTGTTACATTTTTGATCAAACGAAGCAAAACTACGAGCTCAGAAAAACTTGAAAATTTTATGTACGCCTCCATTCAATAAAATTAAGAAAAAAAATATCCGTCCTAAGGGCTTGGAATGAATTATTATTTTTTTTTTTTTTTGGAAACTATAGATTTTTCCTAATTACCGACCAAGCACCCACGCTTTTTTCACGCCTTTTGAACACACGGAAAAACGTAAATTCAGACGCTTATACGTTTATTCTGAAATAAGAAAATATGTGAAACTTTGTAGTTAAATTAAGTGTTTGAATAGGACGATTGGTTGATTATTATGGTTCATGAAGACGAAAAAGAAAATTGTAAAGAAAAATAAGTGTATAAAAAATAAAAATATCATGATAAAACATCTGTACTTTGCAAGCATACTTGTATTATAGAAAATTATTTTACTGATACTTTTATCTTAAAATGTAATAGTTCTGATAATTTAATAATACATCAAATTTTAAAGCAAACAAATGTTTACAAAAATTAAAAATACTTTTGTTAAATATTAAGTTTTGCACAATATTTATTTGAAAAATGATATTTTGTATAAAATAATAAAATTTTGATAATGTACATAATGTATAAGAAATCATATTTCTTCTTGATTGGTATTAAAATGAAAACAAATATACAAAATTGCGATATTCTCAATTGATTTCAAGGAATTATTTTTTTACAATTTAATATACGTAAGTGATACGCGATTCTGCAGTATGAACGACTCAAAAAAGTTAAGATTGTTATACGTACAAATTTTTTATGATTACCCAGGAGACATTAATTAGCTGTTAACTTAAAAATTGTATGTTTACAAATATTTAAACAATATTAATACTATTTAGTTATTTCATTAAACAAAAAATTACAAATTATTTATAAAAATTTTTACTAAACATTTAAAGGTAATCAATATTATACAAATAATTAAAAATTTATATGATTTTTATATACTTTGACTATTACTTTTTTTTAATGGCAAAAATAAAATACTAGGAAAAAACTTTGATGGACAAATTAATTTCTCAAACAGAACTAATTGCTGATTAAAAATATTGAAAATTGGTTTTTACTAAAAACAAAATAAAAAAAAATATTGCTGTTTTTCACCAAAGCTAACGTTTAAAATATCTTTAAATACAATCGTGACTTAGCCATATTTAAATTTCATAATTTTTGGGTCCCAATAATTCGTCCCAATTGATAGAAGTCTGAAAAACTTCTTGCTGCAACCAAAGTTCATAATGTTGTTTAAATTCATCTGTGAGTTCAACATTTGCTCCGAGCACTGACGTGATTGACGTATCCACGGGTTCTAATTCTTCATCTTTAACAATATTTGAGTATCTGCGATTATTAAAACGATCTACACACGCTCGAAGGGTACACTCTTCAGCTTGAAAGTCCCATGGTCTTGCTTCCAAATCTATATAAATTTTAAATAAATTTTAATATATTTGAAAATAATTTATTACTATAGTCTTTTAGAAAAAAGGTGTTTTACCATTTCCAAAAGCCCAATCATCGTTTAAGCGATGCCGAACTTTGGCGTAAATAACACTTATTGTTTTCATATTTGTTTTACGCCATTGCCTTCCCAAATATTTAGTTTGCATCTTGAGAAGTTTGAGAACGTACAGTTGCAACATCCCATGCATAACTTTTAACGTACGTTTTAAAATGGGAGCCGATTTAAAGACGACTAGCATCTGAAAATTGAATATTTATTTATTTTTAGATGTGCAATTTATGCAAAATATGTATATTGTAAGAAAATACTGCATTACCATTATCCTACTATGTTTCCATTTTGTTAATTTATTAAGTATTCTTAATAAATTTATACAAGAAAATACGTTGCGCCATGAATAATTTTGATTGTTACCAATCTCTAGATTATCCACTGTAAGTTCTGGTTGATCACCAATAACACACATTGGAAAATCAAGAATAAGAATACTGAAAGAATAAAAAGCAACATAATAATTACTTCAACAACAATTCAGTAAATAACAATAAAACATAATAAATCTTACACATTGTTTGCTTCAATGTAAACTAAAATATTCTGGTTCAAAAACTTTAGTACAAGAGGTATGCAATTAGCAAAAACTAAATGTTGAGACATGAATTCAAATTGATAAACGTGGTTGAGTTTGAAGTGCTTTAATAAAAGAAGTAAAATGGCAGAAACTGCTTTGACAATTATCTCCTTGTGTCGATTAACATCAATTCCTAGTTTCATTGATTGCAGTACAGTTACTCTATAATATTATAAAATGTAAATATTTTATACTTGATACTGTATTAAAATTGAGGATCTTAATAACTTACGGCATTTCCTCTGGTAAAACATCAGCCATTATATTAATACTATCAGCTTTTGTTTTACTAGTTGGTGCAGCAGCTAAAATTATTTTTAGTAGTGCAATCATATGTTGAGGTAAATTGGGTAGCATTGCCTGATATAAAATTTCTGTAGCGGTTTGTCTAATTGGAGGTTCCTTAGTACTAATTGGATTTTTTGCAATTTCTTCCTCTTTTTGAATCTGAATTTCTGCTAGTGAGGTGTACATGTGCTGTACATACGTTTGTGATGAGTATTATTTAATATTTCTTAACTTTTATTTTTATTAGAAAAATTTGTTGTGCTTACTCTTTTTAATGTACTTAATCCTTCATGAATTGGCTGAGGTAAACCAGCTAAGCTTTCACGATCTCCTTGCAATTTGTAGCCAACAAATTTAAGTCTAGATACATCCAAAAAAGCATCTACATCTTTCTGTCTTACTTTTGGAGCCCATGGCAAGCCTATGAGAAAATAAATTTATGTAAGAATTGTTAGCTCTGTTTGTATTGAAAAAAATTTAAATTAATGTACCTTTACTTTTAACAGGTGGGGGTGTATCTGGCCTTGTCTGAGTTGACATATTATTAGGATTATCGTAATAATTTTGGTAAGGTCCAAGTAAAGGTTGTTTTGCAAGAAAGACTCCTTCATCCACGTCACGTTCTGAAGTATCCATTCCTTCATCATTTCTAATAAGCTTACTCATATTTGATTCATATTCCAAATTTGGTTCATCCAGAGAGCTTTGTTTTATCAGACTCTAAAAAATTAATAATATGCTGTCATTAAAAAACAAAAAAAATAAATAAATAAAACTAATAAAAATAGAAACGAAACTCACTCTTCTGAAAGGTCTATTAGTCTTTTTTAAATTTTGTGAATCTATTAAATCAGTAGCACTTGTAGGAGGAGAACTGGGTCTCATTGATTTTGCTACTTCAATTGTATCTTCTTGAATATTATCAAGGCCTGCTTCCTCTCTGTAGAGTCTTTTAAGTTCTCTCAATTTTTCCATTCCACCCAAAGAAACCAAAATTAATTTCCATAAAAGAAGTAAGACTTTTTTCATTGGAAAGTGAGGGGCAGATCCACTGCAAAAGGAAGTCACCATCCCTAGTAGTTTTACGATTAATAATTCATCTTCACAAGGATTCACTGAAATTTATATAATTATAATTAAATATTCATTTTTTATATGCATCCAATAAAAATAAAAATTTTTATTTACTTAGTTCTTCCTTAAATGATTCGACATTATGTTTATAAACACTATTGTCTAGACATTTATTTTCTTCCCTCATAACTTCAGTAATAATGTACAAAACAGATAATATGATTCGAAGATCTACTGAATCTGCAAGGCTTACAGCTAATTTTCTTATGGCTGAGCATTCTGCAGCACTGTTCCTAAAAAAAATTAATATAAGATACAAATATTTTTTAAACTATTATATCATAAAAAATCTAGTAAAATTCTTACTCAATCTCAATATTTAATAGTTCAACAAATGCTGAAAATGTTCCACATTCATACAACAGCATTACATTCTTTCTCTCCCATTCTTGTTGTTCTTTATCAGACTGAACTTCTGCCCAGCAACCCTGGGCTAAATATAAAATACATCTTGCTGCTTTCATACGCATTTGCTTGTTTGATACTTCAAGTTGGTCTAACAGTTTGTAAATTATTGACTTTTGTTGGTCTGTTGTTAAATTTTGCCAGACTGGACGTAAATTGTACCATTGCATTTGATCTTCAAAAGCCTGAAATTAACAATTATTTTAAAAATCTGAAACTATAGTAAACAAGGATAAATTATTTAATGAAAGAATAACATACTTTAACATTCAATTGAAATTCAGGTTGTTCTGTGTAACTGTATAATTCAGCAATTTCATTAGCATGAGTATCAGTATCATCGTAAACAAAGTCTAACTCTGAACTGGTTGAGTTGTCCTAAAATACATATATTTTTATATCAGAATAACTTTTTTATTATTTAAGCAGTTTATAAAATATTTTAATGTAAAAAGAAAAAAAACTGAATTTACAACAAAGTAATTGAAGCAAAACTCAAAAAGACAATAAACTATAGCAGAAGACAAAATGTAAAAAATAAGTAATATAATATAAAAAAAATATACTTACCATATTTGTATCTTTATAAAACGTGTTCAATAAACAATTTGAATATTTACAAAATTAAAAAACACGAATGAAACATCATTAACTCTAGCACAGGATTTTTGGTACTGTTTATAAACATTGTAAAGATTTAGTAAAAATCCATTATAAACTCCAATGTATGTACACAAACACTGCTTTAAAAAGATTCAAAACTGACGTCTTAGCTGATCAGTAAATACAATTAGCATTTTATAAATATAAAAAAAAAAAACTAAAAAATCAATAAAGATCTCATCTTTGCCATTTATTTTCTAACTTTTTTTTTACAAAACACAGAATTGATGTGATGGCGATTTGAGACTAATATACTATAGGTAAAGGGTAAGGTTATTCTGTTATTAATAGAATATTAGACGAGTCTTTTTTACCATCTGACAATTAAACAGAAACAATATAAAATTTCTTTATTTATCGATTGAGTACGCGCACAAAAAACAAATGCTCGATCCTGATGTGTTACCTATATTGTTATAGAAATTCCAATAATAATAAAACAAACAGACGACGTTTTTGGTGGACATGGGAACGTGGAATTGAATGACGTTAGACAACAAGACCAAGACGCTATTCAGTCGCATTCTACTTCTCTCCAGTGCACTTACTATAGGTACTATATTTATGCATAAAAATTGTTTTTTTTTTCGATTATCAAACTTGATTTCATTATCTTTTTTCAATTAAAATAAGGATAAAATACTTATAATGCCACTTCTTGGTTATTTTGGCGAATATATGGCTAAGAAAAAAAAAAGGTGCACAAGAACTGTTAATTTGAATATAAGAGAAGAGATGGTTTGTCCATTAATGGACAAATATTATGATTATATGAATGCAAAGAACGAGATTCCTGGCGACATGCGAAAAGATTTATTGGAAATTCTGAATTTATTGTAAGTAATATGTAATTTACATTTTCATTTCTTGTTTTTTTTAGTTTCATAAACTTTTACATTTTTTATACCTTTCTTTTCTGGTTTTATGGTTTTCTTGTTACATATTTTTTTTCATGTTTTCTATTATTTTTTGTAGGTCAGCTGAAGTAGAAGCTGCCAAGTATGGTACTAATCCTAAAGTTGAATTCGAAAATGGAGATCTGGGTATGTAGTTATTATAAATTATTTAAAAGCATACATCTAAATAATAATAAAAATATTTTTTTTAGAACCCTTGACAGGTGAAGATAAATCAGATTTTTTAATGCAGTTCAAATTAGATCTGATTAAGGTATTGCTTTTTGAGGAATTCTCTGGCATAAGAAGAGGCATGGAATTGCATTACATAATCACCATAAGCAAAATACATTTGTCTATTGTTGCTGATTGGATAGAATCTTTGTAAAAAGATATTTATTTTTTTTTTTTTCTAAAACCTTTTATAAAAAATCTGTGTAATATTTATACAAATTAATAAAAAAGAAAGAAAAATAAATATGCAAACAAGTCTTTTTTATTATCTGACAGCTAAACAAAAAAATTACAAATTTTTTCTATTTATCGATTGAGTAGGACGCGCTAATAAACGCCCTTATATTATTGTTTATAGAAATTCCCTACATATGTTTTTGGTAAGATGATATAAATGATAAAAAATTTTACTTTTCACAAAACAGTGTTTATGTGATGATAATAGCGTATGTATAATAGGTACAATTATTTTACCATCTGACAACGTCAGAAAAGAAGAATATTCAAGTAAAAATTAAAATTACTTGTTACTTCAAGAGTGTAATGAGACGCTATAATTAATAGCGTCTAACAGTCAAAACCTGATCGAAATCGAAGTATTGAAAAGAAAAGTCTCAAGAGATGATTCATTAAATTTTTTTTCTCAATATACTTGTACTATAATTTGAAGCTTGGAAAAAAACTATTTTGAAAATCATCTTAAATATAACATTTTGTTGATTAATACCTACATAAAAAAACTGACTTTTCTTAATTAAAACTGTCGAAGACTAAATTAGAATACATAATCTAGTAATTATGTCTATAATAAATTACTTTCACGAAGTTATAAGAAGATATGAGAAAAAATACATTTTTTCTGTAAAAAAGCATCAAGTTTCTTCTGTTATGGAAAAATGGTTTGATTATATGAACACAAAAAGAAATGTGATTTCTGGTCATTTGAGAAAAGAATTAATGAACTTACAAAAAATGATGTAAGTAGTTAACTTTACATTTTTCACTTTTTTTTTTCTTATATTTCATCTTTTTTAATTATATCAAATTTTTTATACTTATTTCCTCTTATACATTTATTTATTTATTTATTTATTTGTTTTATATATTTTTTTGCAGGCAGGGTATTAGTACATTAATCAATGATAATCTTGGTATGTAATAACAAAGATTTATTTTAAAATATGCAATTAAAAATTGAATAAAATATATTATTATTATGTATTTTAGATTGTGACGGTGCACAGCGGCCCGCACATATGCATATAGTAGGTAAGGCGCCAGGAGTCGCCAGCGCGCGTAATAGAGTAGGAAGGAAGGGAAAGAGAG
>JAPYZE010002868.1:0-14737 GCA_030522805.1 Leptomastidea abnormis | reverse complement strand
TCTTGCGGTACATTATGATCTTGGTACCAATAAATATTTTACAGATTCAATGGATGTTGCTCAGTTACTTATTGATAGCGGAGCCGATGCAAACGCTGTCGATATTAATGGATTATCACCTATTAATGCGGCTTTAACAATGTGGTATGTAAGTTAAGTCAAAATTTAGCTATTTTATGTCAATCTGGTATCGATTTACCTGAGTTAGATAACAATTTCGCATCGCCTTATTTTTTCAAACAACTGTATTTATTTTCCGTCAAATTTATTTAGAAAGTTTTTATTAATTTTTATTTATAATCTAGTGAATTTAGTTGTATATATTATATGTAAAAATTATCCTGATATTTGAAATTTTGTAATTACTAAGAAAATGAAACTATTCAACACGTCTGATGATGAGAATGAAAGAGCTTAGTGATTTATAATTTTACGTTATAAGTTCAAGAAGTTCAAATTGTAAATAATTTTATTTTATATCTAATGAATTTTTGTGATAAATTGTGTTTATAAATTTTATTTTGGTATAGACATGATTGTGATTGATTGTGTAAATGACGTAATTGTAATATTGATTAATAATAAATAAAAGTATAAAAAATAAACTTATATGCCTTTTGATTTAATAAAAATAGCACCTGTAAAATTTATTATTAAACTTAATTGAATTTTATTAACAAGGATATTTAACTTGTAAATCAATGCGTTTTTAAGTAATTTGATTTAAGAGTCGTTCTATATTTTTAGTGAAAATTAAGAAACATTGGTTTATCATTTCATTTTAACGACAAATTTCATTTATCTATTAATAGCGTCATAAACTGATGTCTGGGCCTCGACCTTACTTGCCCAGTGTGTCTGTGTGCGTATACTTTTTTTCTTTCTCTAAGGCCGAAAATACATCCAATATTTATTGTAAAAAAATCTATTTAGCGTACGGACTATATCTATACATATACAAATGTCTTTCTATTGGTATCGCGAAATTAGTCCCGGTCGGGAATAGAATGCTGCTCGACGACGCAGCTTACAGATGCTTTGGAAATCTCAACAGCCAATCAGGGCGCCGCTCATGAATAATTTATTTAAAATATATATTAAATTCAAAATGTTTCAATTAAATTTACCTTATTAGTAAAATAAAAATAATTACTAAAAAAAAGATGCAAGTGTACCTGATTAAAAAGATATAATCTTCTCGCACGCTGTTTAAAAAATACAATTTATCCGACAATAATTATAATAATGTTAGGAAGCTTATAAAAATATCATCGTACAACGCGCCAATAGCACACGTATTTCGATTAATATTGCATCTCGCAGTTTTTTCCTTCTTTCAACCGATTTTATAGATGGCAGTATGAGCGCAAAATGCATGTATAGAAAAATTTTCTTGTATCCATGGAAGCTGATTGGATACGCTCGATTATTAAGCTCTTTTTATTTCCTCGAGGCGCTGAATCACACATATATTATGTATCTCTATACCTATATGTATATGCGCTCGGTAGTTATTGCAGATAGCACAGTCACTGGCTTGACCAGTTTCTCGTCTATACCAGTCGAGATGCCGATGCCGATCGGTAATCTCCTCTCTTTTTCTTCGGAAACCACAACTTTACTAACAATTAAAATATAAGTGTGAAAAAATTAGAAAAAATTTAATTTTGCATCTTGGTAATATGGCAAATGCTATTGTAAAATTTTATTTTACTATCTTAGTTGCTTACGTCTGCATTTATTTTTTTGCGTTAGCTGGTAAGTTTGTGTGTATAAGTTTTATTAAATTCCTTTAAATATATACTTAATACATGCTTATAATGTATTCGTGTGTGTAAATAATATTAAAGGTGCAGATGATTTGGATGGTTGTCCTAAAATAATCGAAAAGGAAATATGGGGTGCTCGACGTTATAAAGCAACGAGTTATTTGGTAACTCCAATACCTTACGTTATTATCCATCAGACTCGCACGTCCGATTGTTACAATTTCAACGAATGTGCTAAAGTCGTTGCTGGTATACAGGACTCGCGTATGGATGATTTGCATTGGAATGATATTGGCGATTCGTAAGTGTATTACAAATTAATTACAGATTTTGATAACTTTACATGTAAGCGTATAGTGGACCATTTTTTTTACTTGTAATTATAATTCTAGTTTCCTTGTGGGTGGAGATGGTAACGTGTACGAAGGTACCGGTTGGTTCATGGAAGGCGCCCACACTCATGCATATAATAGAAAATCCATCTCCATAGCCTTTATT
This sequence comes from Leptomastidea abnormis, assembly GCA_030522805.1. Lineage (NCBI taxonomy): Eukaryota > Metazoa > Arthropoda > Insecta > Hymenoptera > Encyrtidae > Leptomastidea > Leptomastidea abnormis. The sequence continues at coordinate 12,470 of JAPYZE010002868.1, read as the reverse complement.
GGATACTATCACAGTAAGTTTATAAAAAAAATTTAATTTTATCGAAATAATAATTATATGTAAATATGTGTATGTATATGTATGTAAAATTTCAGACACTTTCCGTAATTCGACTCACGAAATAACGATGCTGAGGGAGGCGAATGAAAAGAGTTTAAAGGCAGCTCATGATCTCATAGTTTGCGGTAAGAATCGCGGATATCTCAGGCAGAACGTCAAGGTCATCGGGGCGCGGCAAGTACGGCCGACCGTCAACCCCGGCGATCTTGTTTTTGAACAGATTCAACAGTGGCCGGAATGGTCAGTTGTCGATGAGACTGGAAACTGATTTTATATCCATAAACTATATATTCCTTTTTTTTCTTTTAGTTTAAGTTTATAGTTATTATAATTTTTTCTTTTTTTTTTTATTCAATAAACATTTTTTTACATTTTTAATCGAATGTTAAATTTTGATTTTTACAAGATAAAAATAGTCATTAACTTATATACTATTGAAGAATGATATTAAATGTTGTGCCTGGTAAATTATGCTTTTAATAAGATTGTAAAGTAATCCGATGGTTTGAGGAAAAAATGAGTATCGCTTGACTGGATCGAAAGGTCACTTGAATAATCGTTGACCTTGAGTTCTCGGAAGTTTAACTATTATTTCTTAAATGAAAAAAAGCATAAGCACGTGATTGAAGAAATTCTAATATGAAGTTTTTTATCATAATGTTCCTGTTGCTATTAAATTCCAAGTAGTCATTATCTAAAATTGCTGTGAAAATGTTAATATGAATTTATTTTAATTCTATGAAATATGAAAAATTAATTAAATTAATTTTTTTAATAACTTAAATAAAATATCAAAATGCATTTCATCAACATAAGTTTTGAATTATTTCCATGTCTTTAAATGATTAAAAAAAATGTTAATGAGTTAGAATAATTAAACAAAGGAATTTTTTTATTTTGCAACGTATCCTAGAGAATTAATTAAGGAAAAATAATTGATATGCACAACAGCTTTATTATTTTCATTTAATTTAATTTTATTTATACAATTTTCAAATCTTTCTATAATTGTATTTTTTATATACACAAGACTTTTTGATCGATTAACACGATAACCTGGTACTTTAATCCATCCAGGACAGAAGTTCGCTGAGTATGTCAGTAGTTTCGAGAAAAAAAAATAACAAGAAACATTAAACGATACTACACACGCCGGTGATTCTGTCCTCGAGAACCAACCCATCTTTCCTTTTTCTTCAATTAACTATAAGTAACCGATAGAGTCTCTTACATTAAAATTATTTACAAGTAAACGTAGCGTCGCTGCGTACGACAAACAATTGGGCTAACTGCTTGATCTTCTTAACGCAAAGATCGGCAATAGCACGTGGTAATAAGAAGTGCGAGCGCGCGCGGCGATGCTCCGTACATATTCGAAGCAAATCAACAATTTTAAAAAAATATCTTAAATCAAATACCAAAAGAAATTTGATCAAGTTTTTTTTGTCTGTAGTTCGCCGGCTTAAAATAATAAACGAATAATAATTGGCACTATATATTACCCGTGATTATCGCAACAACAACAACAAAAATATTTTTCTAATTGCTTTGATTTCATTTCGGTCGTACATTTATTTTCGACATTTATTTCTTTTTTGTTTTTTTGTGCAAGGAATTTCGTTTAATAACAATACTTATAAATTCAAAACTACTGCAAGCTGCGCAAAGTTACAAGATTTATTTTTTCCGGCTGAATATTCCGTATGACACGTTTTGTTTTATATCAATTATCTTCTCTTCGTCGACGTGTAAATAAATAAATGATTATGATTCTGTTTTCCGCGATTGTACTTTATCTACGGGGGTTTTATTTTTTTTTCTGTACAAACACAAAAACCTAAAGAGGACTCTCGAGCCTCATGTCACTCCTGCACATACAAAATACCCAATCGCGCCTCGAAAATACAATTCTCTTTCTTAACTAACTTTAATGCACCATTGATAAGTTCACAAAATGCTCGCTTTTTTTTCTACATTCACACGCAAGCGCTCCTCGTTGACTCTGTTAGTTTCAATCTTAAGCTTTAAAAAGGCCTCCGATGAAGGTGAGTTAATACCAATCACCGTTCAATACAGCTCTCGTTTCACTTCAATATAATATCAACATGGAGCTATTGGTAAAACCAATCACATTAAATTTTCCTATTTTCAGTAACAATAAAAATAATTAATGACTAAAAGTGCCATTTGTTTGTTTTATTTTTTTTTTTTCTACATTAGGCAATTTTTTAACCGAAAATAAAAAATAAAATGTCAATTTTCAATTTTAATACATTCATGGATATAAAAAATAATTGTAGCGCTTTCAAAGTAATTTATTAAATTTTATTTTATATATAACGTTAGGTGATGCGTTACTTATACGTAAAGCAAGGCTTCGATTTTTTCGTTGTAAAAATTAACATCAAAAAATAATTTTAAAAAAAGTTGAATTTTGACTAAGAAATTCAAGATTACTTGCTCCTGGAAGTTCTTACGTATTTTTCAAAGTTGATTGCACCTAACATGTTAACATAAACTTTTTCAAGTACATAAAATGCTTTTAATTAATATCGTGACTGAAAATATTCATTTCAGTATTCTATTATTACGTGCTGAAAAAAGCTTTCACAGTCTATACTCAAACTCTCATATCACCTAATTAAAGAAGAAAATTAATTGCTTTACGAACTCAAATTAATGATCCCTCTATAATGATCTCTGACGAATAAACGTCGCGAGGAGGAACGTAACGAAGGATTCTTTTCTTCTTTCCATAATTTTTTTTTATTTTTTCATTTTTTTATTAAATGTAAAACTACCATTTTTTTTCTAGAAGTATGATGATCAAAACCCTGATACAGCCTTTAATTGAAAACAGTCGAAGTCCGGATGATTTAAAAATTCAAAGTTATTTATTTATTATTTGTTACACTGGAAAAAATAACGTTTTTAATTTCTGATACGTATTTAAAAAAATTTAATTAAATATAATATTACAATCTGATACAAAGTTTTTGTATTCAGAAGAATATTTGATCTTATATCAAATAAAATATGAGTATCCATAACGAATAGATTCATATTTGATGGCGAATATCGCTAGTAATTTGTTTTAGTGTAACATAAATACCGTAGGAGTATCGTGTATGGTTATCATAATATGTATTTATATTATGTTTCTAACATACATTTATAACTTATTCATCATAAACACGGCAGTTATTGCATTAAACATTTTTATGGATAAAGTTTAAAATAATTGTCGATTCGACTGTTTTCAATTTTTGCCTAACAAATATAACCTTCGAAACAGGGTTCCGTATAACCTCGTACAACGATTTTACAGTAAGCCGCCTTTTCTTCCAAAAAGGAGTGAACTTATAGTACCCAAGGCCGTTTGTGCCACAGACTCGGTAGTGACGGGTACCGTATTGGTAGTCACCTTGCCAAGATCGGGTCGCGTGGTCCTTGGGCCATTACGCCTCTGACGAGCAGATAACCTGCGCGTAGCCGTAAAATCGCTGGATGTTCCATCCGTCGTCCTCGACCGCTCGTCTCTGCCAGTGGCGAAGGAGGCAGCGAAGCGCGAGTCGTCGCTCGGGCTGCTCGAGCCCGAGGACGAGTCACCCTCGGAGCCAAGCTTCTCCGACGACGCGGGACTTTTAAGAAACAGCTGTGCCATTGGGCTCTCGCGACGAGAATAAAGCGCACCCGGCATCGTCAGCTGTGACACACCCGAGCCCGTGGCCATTATACTGTCGAAGCCGAGGCGCTCAAGCCTTTCAACTATGTGCGAGTCACCCTCCATCTGGGATCGCTTCCCGCTGCTTTTAAACGTATCGCGACGCGTCTTACGTCCTGCCAGCAATCTTTGCGGCGTTCGATCGGTAGTATCGCCGGTGAAGGTCCTTTTGAGCATCTCGGTGCCACTGGCGAGATATCCATAGGAGCCCTTCGAGCTACCCGCCACTGGCGAGGTCGGCCTCGAATGCGCTGGACTGATGTCGGGACTGTTACACGGTGTCATAGTTGGCGTGAAGTTCTTCTCGGCGTTAGGCGTTGCCGCGCATGATGGGGTGACAGCTTTGATGCCACGCTCGTTGAGCATTTTGGCGAGACCAAAGGTCGTAGAGAAAGTGGAAGTTGAGTTACGTCGGCTAAGGGTGCGGGGAGTGTTCATACCAGAATTGAGATTGCTGCAAGGCTGGCTGGGAACGCGGCTGGAAACGACACTACTCGTGAGAATCGTGTGATCGTCCGGGTGCATGACTGTGCTGTTGGTGTAGGTGTAAACCGAGCCGGTATCCTGGAAGATCTTGCCTGGGTGCGCGTACTCTTCGTCTTCCTCTACGTCGGTGAGATTGAACGTCTCAAGACCGAGTTCCTCAAGACCTTTGCCTCCTCGAGTTTTTACACCTGGCCTATCCTCTAGCAAACCTCCTGCAATTCACAGGTACGACGTCAATTATACATTACAACTTTTACCATATTTCATCTCATTGCTATTCAACACTTATATTGTACGTTGAATGAAATTAACCATATCGCAAATGTACATACCTAACGTAGGCGTAGCTAGCTGCGACCAGTGATGAAGCATCTGCGAGCCATCGATCGGTTTGACGATCTGTAATTTCTCGGGTAATCGCCAGGTGGAGGAGCTATTGCCACTGAAGCCACTGCTACCGGTAGACATGATACTGTCGGGCGTGCGACAGCCAAACGGTACGTAACCAGGTGGTGTTTGGTTTGAGCCTTCGTAATCGTAGCTGTAGCCGGTACCCGTACTCAGGCAAGCGCGACGTGATGTTACTTCGGCTGGAGTTAACCTACGTAGCGCTGCCTCAAGATCTGCGGCACCGGGCGCCCCTGGTACACCTGCCTGCTGCGGTCCACTGTTGGATAATTAAAAAAATTATCTGTTTATTCTTTTTCATTGGTGAAGTAAATACTAATAATAGGGTAAGTAAATGTAGGATTACTTACGGGTATTCCTCGGTGTCTGTCATTAGCGAGCTCTCGTTGTCGCTATGCCCGGTCGAGTCAAGACTGGGGAACGTTGATGCTCCATGCTTACCGCGTACCTGTAATATCGTGCTCATCCGAGGTCCGGATGAGCTGCTTGATAGCGTCGACGCTGTCATTGATCCCAGTCGTGGGAATTGATGACCGTCGGTGCTACCATTAGCCGATGCTCGAGATGCGCATCTCACAGTCTCGAACACTTTTTTATACGTTGGTCTAAAAATTGAGAAAAAAAAATTAATTTCATTTTTTATTTTATTTTGAAAAATATTAGTGCAGGGTAAAGTTCAATAAGTAAAAAATTTAACTTACATTCTATCGGCGATTATACCAGAATCAAGACTCGATTCCGAATAAAGCGAGCATTCCAATTCCATGGCGATTGAGTCAGGCTGAGGCGCAGCAGCTAACGATGGGAAAAGCGTACCACCTCTTGCCACTGGCATAGCTCGCTTACGCTGCTTCCTCAGCTGTTCTTGCGTCTCGGCAAGCATATTCACGACCTGCAATTTTTTAAAAAATTAAAAATTTAGTAAATATTGATCGACATTAAAATAAAATGAGAAAATAAAACTATTTCGAATCTCTGAAACACTTTACCTCAGCGTATTGCTCCTTAAATTTGGCCAACTCGTCAGCCAATGCATTTTGATTTTCTTTGGTAATATGCAGCGTTGCACCGACTTCGTCGTGCTCTGCCATTAACTGAGCCAGTCTCAGTTCCGTTTCGGCAAGTTTAGCCGATAAACTGACGATCTGCTCGTGCTGCAGCCTATTCTCCTCTTTTTGCCTCTCCAACTCGAGACCAATACCGTCTACCTCCATATTGGCGTTTGCTATTTTTTAGATTTCAACAACAAAAAAAGAATGTTAGGTATAGCAACCAAAATTAAAATTTTTTTGTATTAAAAGATGATAATTTAGTAGATTATTGATAATGTAAATTATGTTTGTTAAATAAAAATTATGTCTGGCCGATTAAAAAAAAAAAAATATTCACAGAATGAATGTACCACCTATATGGCTGTAGTTATTTTATTTATAATTTATAGGTATTTAGTGGTGATAGTTTTTTATTTTCTATATCTGCTTAACATCTTAATAATCAATGTTATATTCTTTTTGACGCTCAATTAAACGTATTTCGGTAAATAAAAGTTCTGTCTTAGTCGACATAGACCGAGATTTGAACCCACGAACTATGAATTCCGAAAGCATTCTGTCCTATCGACTAAGCCATATCCAATGCCTCTACACACAATATAAATTAAATAAATTTCAACTTACCAAGCTGATTAGCAACGTCTTTCAATAAACGAGCTTCCTGTTCCTCGCAATCATCAGCCTCGTGTACGAGTTTGGCAAACTCGCCTCTAAGCTGTTTATTCTCGTCCTCCAAACAGCTGATCTTACGCTGCATAACATCGAGATTGAGTGCGCGAAAGCCGGTTGGTGTACCGGCTTCCGAATCACCCGATTCTTCGACATCGTTTGTTAATACTTGAATTAATTCACTTTTTTTTGTAACTTCGTACGACAATTGGGTTATTTTTTCGTTTGCACTTTTTAACTCGTTTTCAAGCTCCTGTACTGTTGTTTCGAGTTTTTGATTGTGCGATAATAATTCTTTACCGATACGTGCAGTTAATTCCAAGTCCTTTTCTTTCTGTAAATTGTTATTATTCATTTGTTTAGTTATCATTTTTTTTTTTACTATTCGAATTGATTTTGTTTGAAATTTATTGACAGATTTTTTTTTTTCTTATTGTTTTAAGAAGATACGTGGAATAATTTTATTTTCAAAGTATACAGTTGTGCATGAGAAAAATTTTTACATTTTATTCGTACTACGTTTATTACTTGTACGTAACAATGTGAAGTTTTAAAATTTACAATTTTTTTTTCTTTCTTAAAACTTATTAGTCATAAGTCGTATAAGCCAGCATACAATATGTAAGATATTCTTAGACGTTAGATCATAGACGTACTTATGACAACAAAAAAAAGAAGAAAAAAGTAGTGAACAAAGTAATACAAAATTTTGTTTTTACCTCCTCCAGAAGCCTTGTCACTGCTTCGATATCATTATAAGTCTTGGTCATTTGGCTCACACGATCGCTGCATAGAACTGTAACAAATTAAAAAAAAAAGTCCAGTTATACAATCGTTCTTTTACTTTTTTTAATTTTTTTATAATTAAAAAGCATAAATTTATATAATAATTATTTTTAATTAATTGGTGATACACAATGTCCTTATATAAGCTTCATTTTTAAAATATATTTTCTTAAAAATTGTGTGATGCTATTTAGCGTATAATATACACGACAACAATTACAGCAGTTGCTTTAACAAAAAAAAAAAAGTATAAACGATACACAAAATGTGTTTTTTTTTTTTAAAAAAACACATGATTGATAATAAAATAATTTAACAAGGTGCAGAGAACAGCAAAGCAATCGACAATATATTATATTGTTGAGTATCATAAAAAATAAAACAGATGTGAGAGTATTATATACTTATATGTACAGTAAAGTTTTGCACGTAAATACTAAAAAAAAATGTGCAAATTATCATTTAAATGTGCTAAATTTTTCCATGTATCACTTTTTATAATATGTTGATATGTATATACATATACGGTCAACACGCAATATGAAATTTCTCTGCAGTAATTAAAGGAATATTAAATAAAAAAAAATTATGTTTCATTATTGAGAAAAGTAAGTAATTAATGTATAACGCTTGAAATTAATCGATTATCATACCCATTTTGGACCTTATTATTTAAGTCTACAAAAAATTGTCTCGTAAACTTCCCACATACTTCGATCACAGCAAAATAAAAATTAGTCTCATTGTCAGAGAAAACAAAAATGAATTTTCTTCATCTATAAATCCTCACCGAACATTTCAGAACGACTGACAATTTAACAGAGCGCTACATATTCTCTCGAGCTGTATAAATGATCTCAGCTACGTATTTATATATTCTTATCGGGATATAGATATGAGAGTATATCTACGCACAGCTCCACACACGATTCAAGCGAAAAAGAACAAAAATAATACAATTTTATCAAGATCACGAAGATGCAAGAGGAAAAAATAAAGATGTGAATAATCACACGTAGAAGTTTTTGGACATGTGCGCACGTGTGATTTCTTTTTTTAAACTGCGCAGAAATTCTACCTTAGACACATACTTGACCTTTGACTTGATGTACATATATTCTATGATTTGGAACTAGAGTGACCTAGCAAGATCGATTATTTGAAACTATTTTTAAGATGATAATGCATCTGTATCTCTTGTTCTTTTGGTTTTTCTTACGGTTCTTTTATCTACTTGTACATGTGTTGGTGTGTATCTAGAAGAGGATTTTTTATTGTTTTAGTTTAGGCTGATTTTTGTTACTATTGATGGATTTTAAAACTGTTTGCTCTTTTTTAACAAATTTTTTATTTATTTTTTTAATGATTATTGTGCTATAAAATTAAATTTGAATTTTTTATCTATAAAATCCGTTGATGTGTACACAATAATGCTAAAAAATTAAAATTATCAAATGAAGATTATTAAAACTAAATTTAGTTAGTAGAATCATACTAAGAGATTTTGTGAATTAAAAGATAGTACACACTTTTAATTGTGATATAAAATTTATGACAACCATTTGAAATCGTGCTTTCAGAAAAAAATAGAAAATTAAAAATTAAAATAAATTTGTGATTTAGTAAAAGCAATTTTAATAAGAAATATTTTTTTTTACTTTCAAAATAAATAAATAAATCAAGCGCTATTAGTACAAAAGCAAAGCCAAGAAAAATTTTCAAATTTTCCAGAATTGGTTTTATACACGTATAAAACAATGCGTGCCAAACGATCAGTATAACCTGTATAAATCATCCAATAACATCACATATATACCTATATATGTATACATGAATGTTTTGTTCTTCTCCTAGACACAGAAAAGAAAAAGTAGCATACAATATCTCGCCCATATTCCATTTTATAAAAAAAAAAAAAAAAAAAAATTTAAATACACGCATGTAGTAGCATATTGGCAAATTCTGCAGGATCATTTAAACGCAAGAAGAACGAGAGAGAGTAGGGTATAGCCAAAATGGGAGTTAACGAGAGTGGAAATAAGAGAGTATATTTAACGAGCTAGAAAAAGTGAGTATAGTATATATGTATGTACATCGTGTGAGTGTGTGTCTGTGTAAGTGGTTGGGCTTCGACTTTTCCGGACGATTCCAAGACAAGGCCACAACGGAATCATCATACCTATACACACACTCTCTTATCTCGACCGAGAAAAAAAAAGGAATGATGCTGGCAACCTCGGCAATGAAAGCAAATTCGCTCGATTTCGTTTTATGTATATGTATATGTACGATGTTTCGGATATTTGCGTTTCTTTTTTTTTACTGCTATTGGTTTTTCTTTAAGTTCTGCGGTGAATTGGGACATGCCGATAATGGTGACCTAAAATTGAGTTTTTTTTATTACATTGGTGTGGATGATCGAGTGAATAAATTTTAGGGAAGAAGAATAGAAATTGAGATGCTACGTTGATTTCGAGATTTAATTTTATTTATTCTGATTTTGAAAATGCAAGATCTTTTGATTTTTAATTGCTACCATCTATGTGTTAAATAAAAGAAAAAAAAAATATCAAAAATATGATATTTCTTAGCTGCTACAATCATTTGTTTGTAATAATTAAATAATATAACTGATAAATATTTATCATTATTTAAAAAGAAACAATAGATTTAATGAATGCATTATCATTTATATGTATTGTGTAGTCAGACTTATTATTTTTGATAAAGGTAATGTGATAGAGATCGAGAAGTATTTTAAGATAAAGTGCCACTTACTCGTAGTATCTATATATTTATTGTTATTTGATATATACTTATTTGATAACAAGTAAGGTTGGCAAATAAGATAAAATGTATACAAAAAAAAATTGCATTTTCTTAATTACTGAAATACCTATATTTAATTATTTTGAAATTTTTTTTTTCATTACGATATTATTATCTGATATAAAAATTATCCAAATAATTTTGTAATTAAGAATAATCTAGAAAATAATATAAGATTGCTTCTTTTTTCCTACTTTATTTATAAAATTCTTTTAGAAACACTTGTCTAAGTTATTATTTAAAACAATTATACACCGAATAAGAAAATTAGTTCATTAAGTATTTCAGCTAATCTGAATACATCGAGAGAACGTTTACTTATTCTTTCCTTTAAATAATACCATTGCATGATACACAATTTGGTGCATTCAGTAATTCTGCACAACGACTACGTGAATAAGCAGCACAAACACACGAACATTTTCACACATACAATATACACACACCACAAAAGTACAGTGCAGCAGCGCAGTAAAATAATTCAGAAGCATATACATAAACGCAGTGCAAGTCTGATTTCCGACTTTATATTATATATATACTCGAGTAAAATAATTCTGGCATCTCTCTCGAGTCCCACTTTTTGTCGCGTCCTTGATTGCCCTACAACCCCCTTGTTACCACATAAAATACAACTACATACACATCGTTAAGATGATACAGGTCAAATTCATATAATATAAGACTGCAGATGCAAAAAAAAAAAGAATCTTATAAGCTAATCGGAAATCAAACTCGTGCTTCCGGAACATAATTAATAATGTGCAAAATTCAATGTGTCTTCGATTGCTTATGTATATATATATATATTTATATATAATATACAGGGTGTGTTGCCAGGCGAGCTGAGAACGAAGATAGGAGTTCCAACAGTAGGTGGTCCAGCACCACCACCACATGTACGACAGGTCCAAGTGGTATCCGCACCAAAACCTGATGACGATCGACTACTCGAGGATAAGGATAATTCGAGTTGGCCAACTGCTCGACGAACCTCAGCTTCGGTACGAGGTATTTCTTCGTCGTAGAGGTAAGGATCTTCGTATTCTACTTCATCCTCTTCTTCTTCTTCTTCTTCCTCTTCTTCGTCATTATTTTTTTGATTGACCTCGTTTTGATGTGGTAGTTTATTATTGCGATCCAGGATAATATATAATTGTTAGGTGGAGAGAATGATTCTATGGCTATGGCTCTTGCGACCTTCTATATGTCGTCCAATCTCGATTAAACTCTGACCTGATTTATATATCTCGCCAACTCGTTGTAGCTTGGTTTTGATGTTTATAGTTTAATTTTTATTTTTTATAAGTATGTAATTAGGTTTGAGTTATTACATATTTTTCTTTTTTTATCTTTTATCCGGCTTATTATTTTACAAAGTGCTTATTTTAATTTGCATTTAATTTATTTTTGATATTGTACCAGCAATTTTTCTTTTTTAATTTTATTTTCATCGTGAAAAATGTATGTCAACTTGTTTATATTAATCGATTTGAATCGATTATATAATAATAAATTAAATTTATTGCTCATATTCATCAGTGATGACCCTTAAACACAGCTACATACACACACATACGCACACACACCCGATAAAATTTTAGACTTAATTTTCTTTATAAATATTAGCAACTTTTAGCGCTTAAAAAAATTTCTCAAAAAAAGCTAAACACTGAAAGAGTTTTAATCAATTAATAATCAAACTTTTAATTATGACGCTTTCTATACATCGCCATTCATAAAATTACAAATTAAAATAATAAAAGAAAAATAGCAACGCGTGAATGGCAGGATACATTTTGTTGTCAATTTTGATACGATTTGTTATTATGAGAGAAGGCCAGTGATCCCAGTAAAGAGAAAAAGAGAGACAGAGATGAACGCAATACAAGGACATCGTGTTATGCCGATACTGCCTGTCGCGAAACCTCGATCGGTATATATTATATATACAAAACACAATGGATACATATATGTATATATAGGTACTGGTGTTTATAATTGTGGTTCTATATGTCGACGGATGTGGATTATTATATAGTCGTAAGAATTAAGTGCGTAATGTACGTTGATCTTTTGATATTTTACAGTCTGGTTTTTAAAATTTATGATAAAGCTTTTTTATGCGAATAGCGGTATTTGTTACGTAAATTTTTTTTTTTAATATTCTCTTATTTTGTTTTTATTATTTTTTTTTTTAATTAAGGAATGGGTTAATAGTGTTAGAAGTAATTTTTGAGTTAATAACGGTCAAGTGTAATTAAGATTATAATTATTATTTATGAATAGGTAAAATGTTTTCCTCTTAGATAAAACGCTATCACTTAGATAGGTTTACTGAAAATTAAAAATAATTTAAAATAGATATTTTCGTAACAAGGGCGTAAAATACGTCTTTTTCGCACGAGTAGTGATCACCGCACACAAGTCGTTGGCGAAGCTGATCACGAGAGTGC
>JAPYZE010002867.1:0-14738 GCA_030522805.1 Leptomastidea abnormis | reverse complement strand
GTATACTAATTCATAAATTATATTTTTTAATTTATGAATTTTATTTTTCATCTTCAATAAATTTTAGATTGATAAAAGTTGTTCGTCATTAATCTCAGAAAGCATATTTTACACAGTGTCTGTACCTGCATTGACAGCAACTTATCTCAGATAAAAATACATGCACATCCATAGGAAGTTCCACATTTAAACATGACCAATTCAATGTTAGATACCCGTATCCCATTGTTTCTCAATTCCAGAATCCTTGGGATCACGTTTGCCAGTAAGTTACTTGTTCATTTTTTGATCTGAATTATGATGCTATGTATTGATTGTAATAGTTTTTTATTATGTTTTTACTTAAATTAATCCTTTTAATACATTTTCTGAACAAGTGACAAATTTTCTAGTAAGCTTCATCTGATCTTTTTTTTAGGTAGTAAAGTTTGTTTATATGTACACATAGTGTTATATACAGTACTCATACGTATTTTCTACATACTGGTAGTGTCAATCATAATATATTAGCTTATCACCTTGCTAAAGCTATAAACAACTAACAAATTGTAAGTAAAATTTAAATTTAAAATCAATAACATTTTTTTGAACCATTTTATAGAAAAAGGAAATTTAAAAACTTAATTATAATTTGCAAAATTAATTTTTTTACTCTTTTTACTGTTTAATTTTAGCAACTAAAAGTTAATTTTTTAAAAAAGAGTTAATCTATTCTTGATCTAACTTTCCAGCATCGTCAAGCTCACATACTTTATATAATTTATCTTATGATTACAAAAATTACTATTAATTTACATGACGAAGAAAAACAATATATGTTATTTATGAGATCTAATGGTCCCAAGGCATTAAGCTTATCATGTGGGTCTTGTATATCAGCAGCAAACTGTTGTACAAAGCTCTTGGCTCGCTGAACTGGTACTCTATAAAATCTTAATTACTCATTCTCAAAAATCATTCAAATTAATGTATACATCATTTGTTATTCTTCAGGTAAAAATCATCTGCACCACAAAAGCCTTTAGCGTACGTATTTATAAGCCAAATAGCCTTTAGCATGGGTATAGATAAGCCAAAAGTCAGGTTCCCTGTTCACTCTACACTATCAAAATCCATCAAAGGCTAACTACTATCAGGAAAGCGATCGTGTAGGTCATGATGGTGATAAATCGAAGTATATATTGTATTATCATCATGGTGGCATGATGAAGCATCTCAAGCTCATTGAAATGGATGGTACGTGTATACAAGCACAAAAGACTACTTTGGAAAATCTACTTAAAAAAGTTGCTTTCTGCGAAAATATGACTGATTGTCGGCGAACATTGCAGTTCAATTACTTTGATGAAGTGTTTCTTAGATTACTATGTAAATCTATAATAAAGATATTGCAAGTGATAATTGCAAGAATCAGGTGAGACTTTTTTTATTTAATAGCAAGGCTCAGCTTAATTTAATCATTATTTTATAAGATTTTAAAACGTTGTAATCTAATTTTTTTTAAACATAAACTGTTTCTTAACTTTTTTTAAGGGTAAGTGTTATAGCGCACGCCAAAAAGCTTCTAATGTTTGTTAAAGATTGTACAAAGAAAGAGGTAACAGTCCAACTTTTTTGTACATTGTGAACTTTCACAAAAAAATCAATTTTAAGAATATTCGCAATTCAGGTATAAAATATACACTATTTATTATAGCATAATTTTATGGTTAATAATTAATGTTTTATTGTTACATAGATCATAATACTCATCATATATATATGGCAAGAAAAAAATTGTCCAAAGCCGAAAATTGAAATAATACTGCACATACTCCTTATTAGGCAGCGCCTCAAGGAAAATTTGTACAATGAAAAAATTGATAGATAATAATTTAAACAATAAGAAAAAAGACGTCAATGTCAGCAGTAGCTACCATTTCCAAAGTCAAAGAAACAGTTAAAATTTGAATGATGACGTAAACGATCTGAAACGGAATTGCAGGGATATCAGACGTTTCAGCAAATTCTTTTATGGTTGGTCTTCGAGCAATGTGTCAATAGTTTCCTGAAAGTGATGAATACATGCTGAGAATTCCTCACAATACAAAAGCCAACTTTGATAAGTGCGGTCGGGCTTTGTTTTATATGCAAAAGCATGCTGCTGAAGGACATGGTTAGTACCATTAACATGTAGATTTACAATGTTCATTCGTGATACACAATTTACAATGTTTAATTAAAGAATTTTTTAGTTTTTAGACTTTAGTTGGCTGTTGCTAGATGCAGGCAGATTATTCAGATGGGAGGCAAAATTAAAAAATTGTTTTGATGCAAACCAAGGTGGAATGAATCTTCTGCTCCTATTAATGCACCTGATATCAGTTCTGTAACTATCACAACCTGATTCGTGTAACGTAACACCGCTCCATAAGACAAAAATAAATAAATAATTAAATTAATACAGCTGGATAAACAATGAGTATACAGTGATCAGATTTGTATCAAAGCTTTTTTATATTGTTATCAAACTGAGGAAGAATTTTAATTGTAAACAAGTGATCAATTTACAAGATATTGGCATAAGTTGTTGAGGTACAACAATAAAAGATTTTAATCCTTTATTGGCTTATAGATTCTTTTAATAAAAAGAAGGTTGCAAAGATTGTTTTAAAAAGTTTATTGTTCGTTATATCCCATTTATGTAAAATTAAGAAAAGTATGTAAATAAGAGCACCAAAGTGCTGTTTGATATTTTTAAAAACTGACTTAATACCAGATGTAATTAGAGATGTTTTCAGACATGCTACTTGTGGGTCTTCACTTTAATATTTATGTTTTACAGGTGGTTGCAAAATGTTGAACTCTACAGATTTATTATACGCTCAAAGAAATTTGAATTCTAAGCTTATTAATATTTTCCTATTTAATTTGAACGATCTTAATTTGAAAATAATTTATTAAAAATAAATTTGCAAAATACAAAGCAATAGAAAACTAAGAACAAAAAATAAACAGAGTTCTGCTTGTTAGTAAATTGTAAAAATAGTAATTCTAACTTTTCTCTTGCCCATACATAAAATCTAAATCTAGAAAACTACAAGCGATTCATTTAACATAAGCTTCAATATAATTCATTAAATATGAGTTTGTCAATTATAAAACATAAGATAATTTTTACATATAAATTTCATTGATTATCATTCTAAACTTATTAACGTCGTATCATTTGTATGATTATTATATAAAGTACAATAAATGAACGTCAGATATAAGTAATAGTTTGATTTTGAAATATTTAATATTTTTTAGCATTTATTAAGTTCATGCGCTAGTTGAACATGTAAGGTATAAGTATATAATGTATGATGACAATGTAACTCCTATGATAATTAAAGAATTTTTTAATATGCTTAACTGATGGAATTTCATCCTTGAGGACAAATAAGTTGAAGGTGGAATAGATAATCTGGCATATCAGTGCAGCCAAAAGTAATATTATGTAGTGTTGATGTACATGTGAATACGTTAAGGGTTTCTTTTTACTACAAGTTGTCTTATAATATATTAGGTAGGTTAAATGGATACTGCAAATTCAACCATTTTCAAATTTCTTTTATTTAAATTTATTCAAATTTAATGCAATATAAAAAACTGCAAAAATATAAAAGAAAAAAATATAAATATCTTTATATTTATTAAAAATTGTTCTTATCTCCTTAAATTGAACAGTTGAAGTATGTAAATATTTGATATAACAAACTAATTACGTCTGGTAAGGTTTTGAATTTGAAAATTATATATACATGGTAAAAAAATAAAGTGGAGAATAAATTAATCATATACTTGCTAGCCATCTAAAAGTAGTAAGAAAAATAATTAAAAAATGAGAAAAGCCTATTTCTCAAATTAAGCAGGAGGAGGCTCAAGCAGGATCGTGAACTCTTAAGTTGACGAGATTTATTCTATAACAATAAAAAATAATTTATTGTGCCATTTAAATGATTGTCTTTTATTTCTAATGTTCTTGATATATTAATATTTTATTTTATACTTATAAAATTACATTTAAAAAACAAGTAAATCATTGACCCAAAGAATATAATTTTGAAAATTTACATTTTGCTTCTAAAAACAAATAAAAATGTATTTGAGCTTTACATATCAATCAAAACTTATTTAACTACAAATATATGTATATATATATATATATATATCATATCAATGTAACTACAATAAGAGATATCAATCAAAATTTATGTAACTATAATAATATTTATTAGAAATTGTTTTAAAGTATATTCTAATCAGAATGTTTCCATAGTTTTAAAATATTTTCTTTGGAGTCAATTTAATAGGTCAACCTTGTGTTATAATGGCAGTGAAAGTCATAAGTCGCTTACAAACATCTTTTGATTTAGCTATACAAAAATCAATAAATTTTGTTCATTTAAAATTTCAGTTGCTGGATTCTTATTTAATATAAAATAAGAAATTTATTAAATTTAATTTAATTTAATTTCTTATCTTAAATTTCCAATTCTTTTAATGCTATAATCAAGTTTTTGTTTAGGTAAAGATGTTTTCTCGTGGGCAGAAGATAAGAAGCAATTAATTGTCAAGGAGATAATTTTTATTAGACTATTAGGTCACGTTTTACTCAGCTACTTTACAACTACGATAATATTTCTACTCTTTTATAAAAAAAAAAATGCTCTAATATCTAGCACTGTTTACAAAAATGTTTAAATTTTCAAAATAATTTAAAAAAGTAGATTTTTAATATTTTTCTTTTATTTATCAATAATATTTATTATTTATATTTTAACAAACTTCTTGAAAATTTATTGTTTTAAAATGATGAAAATAATAATTATAAGAGCAGCTATATAAAAAAGACTTGAGCCAGCTTTCAAAATTATAACTATTCAGAATCGTATTGAGAATGCCAGATTTCATCTTTTGGTAAAGTCCATTTAGTGTCTAGACCGTTTTCAAATAATCTTTTAATTATTTATGGACAATTTGCCGCGACTACTTCGTAAAGATGGACTACATTTTCTTGTATCAAAGTCAAAGATTTTATTGCACTACCACTCAAGAATGTACAAAATTCTTGACCTTTTTTAAAAAGAAAAGGTAAACGCAACGGGGGGGTCATACCTTCAGCATCACAAAGTAGCAAGTGGCAATAATTAAGTAAATGTGAATGTAGTGATTGTGATGAATAAAAATTAGCGTGAGAAAAAATGTATTGATTCCAAGAGTGGTTTTTAAAGACCTTTTTTCAAGATTTAGGATTAAAACTAATAAATGTAACATTGTGTAACCAGACCAAATAGGAGAGTTAAAAGGCACACGTGCGTCTATCTCAATAGAGGATGTAAACTTTGCAAAACTTGCTTGTGAATCCATTGCCAAAAAAATGCCAGCTAAACTTGCATTGTTTCCAAATCGAACAGATGCCATAGGTTCCATTTTAAAAATATAACTAATTTTGTTTGATTCATATCTCTCGGTGCATAAATCTAAGGCAGTCATTCCATTGGCATCCTTAGCAGCCAAATTTGCTTTATTTTTCAAAAGCAGAATGAAGATATTTAAGTTGCAGCGAGCAGCGAAATGTAACGGTGTATACCCTGGCCACATCGGAGCTTCAAACTTGACTTGCTAGTTTATATTTACGCCTGATTTCAATAATTTTACAACGTAATCTTTATCTTGTTTTGTACAGCTGGTATGAAGAAAAGAAAATCCAATGTCGTCGACTGGATTTGAACAGCATAATTCTGTCGCAGCCATTAGCATCTCCATAATCTGATCACTTTTAGTTAAACGGTCTTTTTTGAGCTTCAATTTATTTTTATATTTCTTTCCTTGTACCCTTAACATATCGTTAGTTTGCATAATATAATCGACATCTTGTCGAAAAGGAGTTTTCAAGTAGCCATTGGACTGAATAGCATTTACACCACACTGCAATAATTTACGCACCAACTCTGGATGGTTATATCGGATAACAAAGTGCAAAGGTGTGAAGCCATGAAATAAGAGTGAATCTACATCAATTGTTTCATTTACGTCAACACCAGCTTCAATAAAAAAATTTGCATATTTTACATCAACCAGGCAAGCAATATGAAAATGTGAAATATTGTTTCAACACTTAGGATTAATTTTGATGTCCAAGTTAATATGAGCTGAAAACAATTTATTTAATATCTTGAGTAAATTATTGTTCCTTAAATCTTTGGTCATTCCAAAGTCTTTCATTCGTTCAAAAGCAAGTCGAAGATGTGTAAAACCATTCAGAGCTTTGCAAGTGATTTGTATGGTAAATGGATTATATAATACAGGATTATCAAGTAATACATCTAACACATCTTCTACTTTGTACTCCACAGCATAATGTAACAATGTGTAGCTTGTAAATTCAGGCTTTCGTTTACTAATTTTCTGGTACTCCATAATTGATATCAAAACCAGATTTTAAAATTTCTTCAACAAATTGTTTTTGGTTATGACTATAATTTTTTATAATCTTCTGTAATGAGCAAGTCTTACATAATTTTCATCTACTGACATTAGTACTAGTTTGCACCTAAAAATAAAAATATTGATTCTTGTTTACAATGGATTTATTTAAAAATGTATTTAAAATTTCTTTTGAATATTTTTCTACTTAAAATTTTAAATCAATAGCAGAATTTACTTACCAACTAGCTTAAAAAAACAATTGTAGTAGTCTTTTATTGGTACTGTTGATCCCTCTTATTTATAACATAGATCTACAATGATAAAATAAAAAATAAGTATTAAATTTGTATATATTATGATAAATATTAATACTGCTTCTACATAATGAAATTACGAGTTTTTTGTATAATCAATATAAGAGCAAATATTTTTAATATTTTCAATAAAATTTAAATTTTGTATATGCCCCGTCTACAATTAGATTGTGCTGTTTTTTTTTATTATATATTAGGTATGTAAATAAGGAAAAAAACGTTGCATAGGCACACTAAGATTCAAGCAATGAAGTCAGGGCAAGTTGCAACACAGTTAGATGAAAACACATCCACACAAATGAAATAGCAGAATTAAAGATGACTTTTTTATCCTTTCTTTGAGTAAGATCTATTTGAACTGTGCTACTATAGCTAGACTACACAATCAAAATACTTGTAACATTTATATTTATTGCGAACACATTATTGATATGCCTACATAAAATATTAAAACTTACCCTTTTTAATTCAATATACCTATGTAGGTAGGTACATGTGATATTAACTTGCACTACGTTCTCTTCATTTAATATTAATTAAATAAAGAGAACGTAGTTCAAGTTAACTAATATTATTTCTTAGTAAATAACCGTTTTTATTTTAATACTGTACATCATTTGTTCAGCTAAATATACATAAAATCAATTGCTTTAAAAACAAAAAACCATAGCAACGGCGGCTGTACCTATTACAGACGACACATGTAACATATATATGAGAGAAAAAGGCGGGCTTCCCAGACGACATTTGCTGAGATATAGATATAATACTTTATATCAAACTATATGTATAAGACAAAAAGTTGAATGTCTACGGTAGTCTGCTGACGATGTGACAATTAATTGTTTGTCAAGTTTTGCAAAATAAATATTTGAAAGAAAACAGATAAATTCTGCAAAGAATATATATAGACTATTGATTTTAAAAAAAATTGCAAGGTTTATATTACAATTTAAAATACGTACACTTTTGTCAGCTTTTTCAACATCAGGTAAAATTACGAATACGATGCGAGGTACAGTATATTATTTTATGGTAAAAGTTATATAGTAGCTTACATTTTTAGGGCTCACAGGTTGGATCCAATGAAAAAGATAATTAAAGATGAAGCGTGGTCCAAAATCTGCCGTATCAAATAAAGATATCCTTCACGAATTAATTAAATATGATCTTTTTATAGAAAGTGATTTAAAACCCCGAGATGATCAAGTTTGGAAAGATGTATGTAATGGACTTAATAATTTAGTAAAGCCGGTGAATGTATACTTAAAGGTGTGGAAAAATAACAACTATCTGAAAGATGATTATTTAAAGACTAGAAATTCTTTAGAGAAACCTGCACAAAGTAACAGTATTTCAATTGAAGTAGATCAAATAGGCAAGAGTAGTGCAAATGATGAAGAGAATGAAGAAGTAAATATCAGTATCAACAGTATTGAAGTAGATCAATCAGGCGAGAATGATGAAGTAAATAATAAAGAAAATCAAGAAACAGATGTGAGTATTGATGAGGAGAGTATCATTTTTGGTTTTGATAAAAAAAAAAAATTGGTAGAAAATAACAAAAAGAAAAAATGGAATTTTGAGATTACATTAAGTGAAAAGGAGTGGTTAGATATAAAGCCTGTTGAAGTAACGTATGGTGACGGTCGAGTACGTGAACGTTTAGTAGGTGATTGGACTGAAATTTTAGTAGATAAATTATACGACGACAAAAAAATACCTTGTATATATTCTTTTAATAAACAGACGGTTGATCAATGGGATTGTTATATCACCATAGAGGCCTTTTGTACAGAATGTACTGCACCGTTAGAAGTTAAATGCATTGAAAAACCAACAGATGGTCCAGTGACATTTAAATTTCGTACAATTGATACCAGAGGTGTTCCGCATGATAATCAAAGACGCTTGGCTGGAAATAGGAAGCGAAGAGCTCAAGGACAACTAAGTTATAAAACTGCTAAGCAATATAAGCGTGACATTATTTCCAAAAAAATGAATCATGGTGATTGTGAACCACCTTATGTAGGTACAAAAAGAGCTCTGAGAAAAGCACGCCAAGAACAAAAAAATATAGAATTAGGTATCGAAAAACCGAGACCTGTTCTTGAATCGTTGTCCACTCTAAAAACTGGATCAGAATTCCATAAATTTATTAAAGATATTGGATATGACAAATTTTCGATTATGTACTG
This sequence comes from Leptomastidea abnormis, assembly GCA_030522805.1. NCBI lineage: Eukaryota > Metazoa > Arthropoda > Insecta > Hymenoptera > Encyrtidae > Leptomastidea > Leptomastidea abnormis. Next base: position 5,770 of record JAPYZE010002867.1, on the reverse strand, counting down.
GTCGCACGAACAGACCAAATTCCATAATGATGCTCAGAAATATTTAAATAATCCTCTTGCATTAGATGCAACTAGTAGTGTAATAAATAAAATAGAAAGACCTGACGGGACCAGCGGGTTTTTATATTTGGTCGTTATGAGCACTTTTATTAAGGAAACGATTGTGCCATTGTGCCAATTAATTTCTGAAAAAAATGATACTAATTTTTATCTTTATTGGTTGAATGAATGGCTTAAAAGCGATGCTGTAGCTCCAAAATTTATAGTTACTGATATGGGAAAAGCATTGCAAAATGCCATTTGCTTGTCTTTTAACAAAATGTCTTTTTCCCAATATAACGACGAATGTCTGAAAATATTAATCAATAACGAAAAAAATAATCTTATGCGTACCCAACTAAATACAGATGTAGCTCATTTTCAGCATGCTATAGCAAGGTGGCCGTGTTTTACAAAAAAAATGTCTTTTGATATAAAAGATATTTACTTAAGATGTACGGGATTACTAACAAACATAACTACATTACCAGATTTCGATAAATTAATTAAAGCAATTTGCTTTATTGCATTAAGTAAATTTAAAACTAAGTCTTGCTCAAATGCAAGAAATTTTATTATTTCAAGCATTAAGTCGTTCAAATTGAATAATAGCCACTCAAAATCATTCGAAGAAACAAGTACAGAATCAATTGTTTTTAAAGAGACAAAACAAGTTAATAAAAAGCAAATACCTCTTACACTATTATATTTTAAGTCTTTAAGAGAAAATGTTGAGGATATAATTGGAAAAGAAATTGAAATAAAGGAACAAAAAAAAGAAGAAAACGATCTGTATCTACCCGATTTTGTTGAGCGCCTGTCTGTATTATGTAAAGAGTTTCCAACGTTCACTCTCATCATGAATAAGTATTTTGCAAACCCAAATGAAGTATCAACTTCGTCTCGTGCTGAAACTTATTTTGGAGCAACAAAAAACAGTTTATTGGAGGAAAGACGACCAATAAGAGTTGATAAATTTCTTATTAAACATTGTCGCCAAATTGATGATGATTTGAAACTAGCCAGAGCTGAATTGAACAAAACAATAAAGATTATTGAATTGAGTAAAAAAATAAAAAATACTAAAATTACGGATAAAGCAGACGATAATACTTATTTAAGTGAAGTTGAACGATGGAAAAACAAAATTGAAGACGTTCAAAAAGACAATTCCATAGATACTAGTTTTAATAATGAAATATTTTTACAAAGCAATGTGGAAGAAGAAAGTGCAGCTTTCACAGCATTCGAATCCACATCATTAAATTCTGTAAGCGCTTCAAATGTTTTTGAAGAACATTCATTTTCAAAGCATGCAAGGACAATAGAAAATGATATTCCATTTGATATTGCAAATTTAGATATTTATTTAGAAGATAATATTGATATTCCTGATTTTAATAAAGCATTGTCTTCAACGTTTATCAGTCATAATAACAGCGTTCCTGAACATGCACAAATTAAAGGAATCCCAAATATGGAAGAATCAAACATTACCAAGATTGATATGAATGAAGAATTAGATTTTGAAATTGATAGAGATGTGTCTAATAAACCTGTAAATTCTGTATTTATTGACAACCTTGACAATAGTAAAAAAGAAAGTAAAACATTAATTACAAATAAAAAACAAATTAAAAAGAAAAGAGGAACGTATGTCTCTCAGCAGGAAGATTATGATATAATTAGAAATAACTTGGTGAAAAATAAAAATAAATTGCTGAGAAAAGAAAACATTGCTAATGCTAGCACTTTGAAATGTATTAGCGTTAAAAGACAGTCAATTAGTTTACGAAACACATGTGCTTATGACAGCATAAGCGAAATTTTAAGTTCCTGTTGCTACTTGAGAAATTTTAAGCAATTTATTGAAAATAATATAAAAAAAAATGATGAGAAAAACTGTTATTTGAGTTTTATAAAATATCATCATGATCATGGTCCTGATACGGCTTTATATACGAAACGCTTTAAAATTTTGTGCAATACTTTTCCAAATGAAATAGAATCTGGAACATTAGATTGTAATGTGAATTTAAGTGAAATGTTTGAAAGACTTATGGCTGATTACGATAGTGGAAAAATAATTATAGCTTGCCATGGTTGCAAAAAAGTTTCAATTAATGATAAATTTGTTTTGAATTTGTCGGATACAGAAAGTATTGACGATAATTATAACAATTTTCAAAATGCTTTTGACAAACTCATTAGTCCTACAACAAGTACTTGCAAGAATTGCAAAAAAATTGCTGTCGAAACTTTCCGGCCAGGACCATATTTGTACGTTGATACAGATAACGTATATCAATTATTACTAAAGGACGAAACAAAAAAGTTACCGCCTATCAGTCTAGAAAAAATACCACACATTTTAAAAATAAATGAAGTAAATTACATCTTAAGAGGACTTATTGAGTATAAATCCAATCCTTCTGGAAGTGGAACACCACACTATGTTGCTTATTGTCGTTCGTTAACAAATACGTGGATACAACGAGATGATATAATAAAACATAAAAGAATTTTAAAAAAAAACTTTACTTCTTACATGGCCATCAGTGCATTAATTTTTATAAGACAATAGTATTTTTCTAAAAATAATTTAAATTTAAAAAAAAAAAAATGTTCTTAAATTTATCTTATAAAAATTTATTTAAATATTTAGGAATATGTTATACTAGTTCTTTTTTATTAATTAATATTAACATTATTATTGATAATAAAAAAATGGAAAAAGTCAGAATACAGAAAGCCATCATTTTGTCATCTATTAATCATTTTTAATTAATTTATAATTTTGTAGACATGTTATGTTGTAAAAAAATTAAAATACAGTATTTACTCACGCTTTAATCTTTGCACAAAAAACTTTTTGTCAAAACATGTAACAAATTTTAATTTACAATAAAATTGTTTTAATCTAATTTTCAATTTATTATTTGGAATCAATATTTTTATTTGTTTTAAAATTCATGCTCAGTATCCTTCCAAACTAAACCTAATAAAGTTACTACACAATCTAATAATGAATTATAACAAGTAAATTAAAGTACTGCTTATCTTTCTACGTATGATTTGTTCTCTTATTTAGTAACCTTTCATGATTTACAACTTAAATAAAACCATTAAGTTGACAAAACGTTTTCTTGTTAAAATAAATTTTTAATTCCTCAAGTCTGTTTGAGTTAAATAAATAATTTATTTTACTCCTTTTTACAATACTCTTTTGTTACAATGAAAGTTAAAAGTATAATATAAAACTAATTGTATAAATATTACAAGTTATTGTGTATTACAATCAAGACGTAATCTTGTAAATTAATGATAGCATGCTTGTTTCTCATACTTGTAATACAATAAAACATTTTATTACGAATATCCTTACAAGTGCCGTAAGATGATTTTATAAAATTGCACTAGGTGGTGGTGGCTCTAAATGCGTACTGATTGTTGGCATGCTTTTTTAAGGCGATTGCTTAGTTTGCAACTATACGTTCTGCTAAATACTATTTTCTATACCCATGCTAAAGGCTATTTGGCTCATAAATACGTACGCTAAAGGCTTTTGTGGTGCAGATGATTTTTACCTGAAGAATAACAAATGATGTAAGCATTAATTTGAATAATTTTCAAAAATAAGTAATTAAGATTTTATAGAGCACCAGTTTGACGAGCCAAGTGCTTTGTACATCAATTTGCTGCTGATATGCAAGGCCCACACGATTAGCTTAGCGCCTTGAAACCATTAGATCTCATGTAAGCTTGACGAGGCTGGAAAGTTTGATCAAAAATAGATTAACTCTGAAATAAAAAAATAACTTTTAGTTGCTTAAATTAAACAGTTAAAGGCGTAACAAAATATATTTTACAAATTATAATTATGTTGCTTTCTTGGTCATTAAAGGACAATGAAAATAAATATAAAAAAATAATTTCTTTTTCTATAAAATGGTTCAAAAAATCATAAATATGTCATTGGTTTTAAACTTAAATTTTACTTTCAATTTGTTAATTTTTATTACTTTTATTCATAAAATTTGCTTACTCTGTGTACATATTGAATATTTAATTTGGCAAATCCCAGTGACACATTAATAGTTGTCTATAGCTTTAGCAAGGCAATAAGCTAATATATTATGATTGACACTTGTAGAAAATACGTATGAGTACTGTATATAACACCATGTGTACATATAAACAAACTTAACTACCTAAAAAAAAGATCAGATGAAGTTTACTAGAAAATTTGTCACTTGGTCCGGAAATGTATTAAGAAGATTAATTTATGTAAAAACAATAATAAAAAACTATTACAATCAACACATAGCAACATAATACAAATCAAAAAATGAACAAGTAACTAACCGGCAAGCGTGATCCTAAGGATTCTGGAATTGAGAAACAATGGAGTTTGATAGGGTATCTAACATTGAATTGGTCATGCTTCAATCTGGAACTTCCTATGGATGTGCATGCATTTCTATCTGAGATGCATGTAGTAAGTTGCTGTCAATGCAGGTGCAGGCACTGGGTAAAATATGCTCTCTGAGATTAATGACGAACAACTTTCACCAATCTAAAATTTATTGAAAATGAAAAATAAAATTCATAAATAAAAAAATATAATTTAAGAATTAGTATACCTGTGATTCTGAGAAACATAAACGATGAGCTAAGTCTTCCATTATGTTATACATCATTATCTATTTTAATGTGTGCTGTTTAACTTCTTTCTGGACCGCTGGAATAACTCATTTGTGGATCACTTCTTAAATCAGCATTATTTGCCTGGCCTTTTTTTCCATATTGTAAAATAAATATCTGAATTGAAATCTATGCTTTTATCTATTTTGGTTTGCAATGTCTCTTGACCAGATATCAATTTCTATTTTACAAATGCCTTGTTTCTAACTAAAAATGGCATATATTGTTTTTCTTCAACATACAAATATGTAGTAGTTTCTGAATCAAGAGCAAATTTTCCTTAATTTTCTGAATTTTTACCATTTCAGCGATACTTTACATTTCAATGTTCCAAGATCATACTTGGTACCTTGTGCAATGCGTTAAACCATTAGGTCTCATAATTTCTGCACAAGAGTCGCAGTCTCATCATTTTTTAAATAAGCAATAAACTGTGCAGTAATTTTGGTTTGTGATATTTCTTTAGAATTTGTACTTTCTTGCACACTTTTTGGACAAGAATTTTTTGTTCTTTTTTTCAATTAATTCTTTTATTTTTTAACTTGCTACCAAATTATAATCTGTTTTCCTTTAGGATCACTTTATCAGACTGTTATTGTTCTTGAGAAATCTATAAAATGAAAAATAAATAAATTAATTATTTGAAATTAAATTACGTACATCACAAATAATTAAATCACTTACAGCTGTTGTAATACTGCAAGAAATCAGGACTATTAACTTTATTCATATTATTAATCAATGTTTTAGAAAGTGGGATACTTTACTTTTAGAGAATCAACGACAATTTACTTTTATGAAGAACAAGATGAAAGACTATAAATTAAACTTTGTGATAAATTTTTGATTTTTATGAAAATTTTTGGTTTTTAGACTTTTTAAAATCATTATTGGAGCTATCAAGCAACCGGTGAAAATTGTTATCTGTACACTTAGACTGTTTTCGTTATCACATTGAAATTTAAATACTTGTTTATGTCAACTTAACCAAACTCCGTTTACCCTATAAACAAGTTCTGGTTTCTGC
>JAPYZE010002866.1:6295-21034 GCA_030522805.1 Leptomastidea abnormis | reverse complement strand
CAAAAGATTAATTAGAACGAAGTTCTTTTTTATAATTTTGATATTTTAACTGTCAAACATGTATTTTTAATTTGGAGTAATTATACAAGAAATACTTAATAAATTGCTGTTATATTCAATAAATTTTATTAATGGTAATGGTACAATAGAATAGTAAATAATTAATTGATGCAGAAAAATTTAATTTAATATTAATTGTTTACTTAATTATTTTATTAGATTAAAACACAGTTTTTATATTTATTAATTTTTTTGCTGCCTAATAGTAAATTGAGATTAAATTTTTTCGTTAAACATAATTTCGATTTACTACTTTAAACATTGTGAAAACTATTTTTGTTGTTTTAAAAATTATTTAAAAATGGTTTTCCTGAAAATCAGTTGTGAGAAACAATGTGTAACCTGTTTTAGCCATAGCTTAGATTTAGGAATAAATAAAATTGTATTTTAATCTCATAATTTAAAACTCTTTTACTACAGTTACTTATTTTTCTTGAATGAATACTTTACTTTTTATAATTTTGGGAACAAATAATGTAAAAATGCATTTTCAAAAACTACGTTTATAGACTATATGCAAAGTTTTACAAACAAATTTATTCTTTTAAAGTTGACTAATCATTTAAATAAATAGTTATTATCCTCATAATTACTGCATCTTTTTTATTCAAAAAATTATTCTGAAGATGATAACTAATAAATTAATAAATTTTGTAATTTATAAGATTGTCACTAAAATTTTCAATTTCAAAAAGGAACCTTGCAATAAAAATGTGATATTACAACTGCTATGATTTTTTTGTTTAATATTTACTTACCTAATTTCTTATTTTACCGAATAACCATCCTTAAGTCTGTAAAAAAATTGAAGTAACTTAAAAAATGGTTTCTTTTCTTTCAGATAGATTACTAATAAAAATGGTTAAAAATTGATTTAATATAAAAATTTTTAAATGTACCTCTTTCCCTTTTTCTTTAACTCATGACACGAAGCTTAAATATCACCATTCTGTGTTAAAATTACTAATACTTCCATGAAAACAATCAAGCATAAAATATATTATTATTATTATTATTATTATTCACAAGATATTAATTTAAAAACACATGAATATTGAACGTCTCAAAAGCAGTTATTTAACTTAATTCAACAACTTTATCTTTAAGAAATCTTTTAATTAAAATTATCACAACTACGTTTTTCTATTTAAACACACAATGTATAAAACTTTTATCTTAATTTAACCCATTATACTCTTTGATCTTATAATCATCCAGATAACAATAAAATAATTAAAGATATATAATTATTATCCAATGATTTATGTAGTGTTTTAAAAATTTACACTTGAAACTATTCAGATCTTTAGATAAAAATAACTTATTTTCTAAACTTGACACTAAACACTGAAACCTGATTTAAAATGAAGGCGGTTTTTATAACCGCTTATATGGTTTGCTTACAAATTTCGTCACCCATAGAATTTTGGCGCTTGCGCTAGGGATTTAGAACTAGGAAGTAGTCTGCACTGGAGCACACACATATACATATACACACAACATGTGATTGTGGTCAGTTACCTTTTGAGTCATCCAACTATACCTATATATTACTCCATTTTGAAGAAGAAACCCAAAAGAATTAAATGCGTTGTAGTTTTTTGTCGTTGACATATGAGGCAATAAACTCTCATTGACATCCTTTACTTCGCTATGAAAATTTGACACAGCTGTTACTGCAATGATAGAGTAGGTTAATAAAATTGTTGATGATTGATAGTAAACGTATATGTTTACAATAAATTTATAAGTAAAAATTACATCTGTTTTAGCTGAAAAAAAAAAAACAACTTGTATGTTTTTGGAGCACATACGGCGCTCCAGATATCAGCGCTCATGGGTAAGACGTCATTTGTAATATACACGTATATCGTAAAATCAATACTTCGACGTTAAGATTATTTCTTATTTTAATTATTGTGAAACGTAATTAATAAAAAATTTAATGATTGTTTATTTATGTTTTTCAGAGCTTGTACAAAATTTTTTTACTAAACTTTACTTGACAACTTCTAATGAAGTAGAAAATGATGCAGATAATGAAGTGGAAGACAAAAATTATATTAAATTGGCACAAGCTTATCATTTTTTAAAAGGACGTATTGATTACAATACTAATCATGAAAGTATATCTTACTTGAAAGGAATAATTGACAATGGATTTGATATTAATTACAAGTTACCATTTGATTGTTTAATATGTCAAAACGAGCCACAGTATTGGGGTAATACAGTATTGCATTTTGTTATTGAATTTTATAATCAGAGAGAATTAAGAAGTCTTTTATTGAAGGATTGTTTAGATTTGTTAATAAAATGTGGTGCTGATCTTAACATTCAAAATGATAGTGGCTATACTCCACTTTTATTAGCTCTTGTTAAAGACCAAAACATAGACTTTATACTACATCGTTATTTAGAAGTAAAAAATTTCAAAAATATTTATTGCAAGAATGGCATATCTCACTTTCATGCTGCTTGTTCAACAAATCTTATTGAGATTATTAATAATTATTTAAAAACTGAAGTTCCTATAAATGAGCATGTTAATAATGACTCTCCTTACTTTGCTGGCTACACGCCATTGCATTTTGCAATGCACTTTTGTCAGACTCAAACAATTGAATTACTATTAAAAAATGGTGCAAGCTTAAACAGCAAAGATGCTAACGGAATGACTCCTTTTCATTTATTTATTAAAAATTTATTGCTAAGAAATGATTTTGTAGATGTTAAAATTCTGAAATTCTTACAGAATGTAGTAAGCAATAATCTTTTTGATTTGCCTGATGATGCAGGTTTTAATTATACTCATATAAGCAGCATTTTAGGAAATTTTAAGTTTCAAGAAGACAGTATAGATGTTAATACTCCTGTGAGTTTAGATTCTCCAATCTGTGCAGGCTATACACCTCTTCATTTTGCAGCTCACTCAAATTTCGACACAGTATTATTATTACTAAAAATGGGAGCTGATCTTTTAGCTAAGGATATTAACGGCATAACTCCATTTGATTTGTGTTTAAAAAAGTTCAAACTGAATAATATAATTGAAATATTGTTTGAAGAAGAACAACATCAGTTATCAAATTTAGAATTTTCAAATGATATACCTATAATGCCAACATTAATGGACATGGCAGAACGTGTTGGATTTGAACAGTTCCTAGAGTATGTATTTGAAGATGTAAACGCTTTCGTTCCTGTTAAGTCACAAATTTGGCCTGGCTGTAGTTTGCTTCATCTAGCAATAATATTAAACGGCCCTTTGCCTATGATCTTTGCACGTTCAGAGGCAGATTTTACAATTCAAGATGTAAATGATATGAGCCCGTTGCATATTGCTTTTCGAATGATGAAAGTAGAAGTTGTATCCATGATTTTAGACTTGCACACAAATAAACTAGCTAATATTGTAGATAGAGATAATTTATCTTTTCTTCATATAGCTTGTGCAGCTAAAAACATTAAAGCAGTAGAATATCTTTTACTACACGGTGCTGATCCAAATGTGTCTACACTGTGCGACTTCCAATGGAAATTGTCAAATGATTGTAATATAATTAAAGCTGGTTCAACACCCCTCCACGTTGCAGTTCATCTAGCATGTACAATAGATTGTGATTTTATTGATGTCTTGTTACGTTTTGGAGCAAAGCCTTATTTAGCAGATGCAAATGGTATCACGCCGTTTCACATTGCTTTGAAGTATCATTGTGAAATAATTTTCAAGCAGTTGTTGAAATTTGATCAAGATTATCGTTGGGGATACGAAAAAATGGGTTTGACAAGATTACACATAGCTTGTTTTACACAAGACTTACTCATGGCAAAAAAAGAAGTGGCACTTGGAGCTGACGTCAATAAACGCATTGATTTTTATTCATCGATTTGGCCCGGCGATACTGCTCTTCATATTTTATACAGAAAAAATTTTGACTCAAGAAATGAATTTGTGGAACTTCTCTTTGAGCATGGAGCAGATCCTTGCTTACAAAATGCAAATAATTTAACTCCTGTCCATCTTAGTCAAGGGGAAATATTCTTAAAACGTAATTATCAAATTTATTAATTCTAATTTCATATCTCAATGTTTTTGCAAATTAATAATAAAAATTTTTATATTTTTTAGAAGGAATATTACCAGAAAACTTCTACTTTAAAAATCCTGTGAATAATCAAGGTCAATCGCATTTTCACGTGGCTTGCATGTCAGACAATTTGGAAACTGTTGAAAATTTTATCAAATCTGGAATCAATATTAATACACCTGTTGAATATTTTGCTGATTATGATGCTGGTTACACTCCACTTCACTATGCTGTTAAAAGTAATAATACAAAACTTATTGAACTGTTACTGGATAATGGAGCTGACCCCAACATCAAAGCTGCCAATGGATTTACTCCATTACATTTAGCAGTGTCATTAAAAAACGACATTTTGGATGAAGTGGAAGCATTATTGAGGTATTTACATTATAAACTTAATTTTTTTTTTAATATTAAAACGAATTTAAAAAATTATTCTTGTTACATAATTATTTATTTCATTGTTTAGGTGTCCTACGATTGACATTCAAGCTACAAACATACTTGAAGAGACAGCTTTAGAAATGGCTCTTGAATCTTACCCTGTAAATAGAAGATTATTTAATGCACTTTTAAGCAAAGGTGCTGGTATAAAATTTTCAAGGTTTATTGCTGAAAAACCGGATAGATCGAAAATTATTTTTGATGTGATACGCTGGGAAAAATTATTTATCCAAACTTTCCGTCAATTGATCGCCAACATACCTGACTTAACAGATACTGATAAAAACGGTAAAAACGCAATTCACCACATCAGCTCAAACGAATTTCCTGAAAGTCTTTCAAAAAATTTTTTAAAAGCTGTAGAGGCTCTTGTTGACAGAGGTTGCGACCTTAATCACAAGGACAATAAAGGTAAGCTTATTTTAAACATCTTGTTTTAAACATTAATATTTGCAAAATATGTATTTTTATTCAAATAACTAATGTACATCCTCTTTAAGGTAAAACGGCATTACATTTGGCTGTATCTTCAGGGCATCTTGAAATGGTTAAAATATTACTGGCAATTGGAGCAGATATAAATATAAAAAACAGTTACCAAAAAACACCTTATGCTTACGTTAAAAAAAAAAATAATGGTGATTTAAGATTAGCATTTGTCCAACACATACGAAAATTAGAAGCAGTTGGACTTTATGTTGATAAATCGAATCAAATAGATTTAAGTGATAAAGATATTTGCATGTTTTCTAATAATAATATAAATAAGGAAAAAGAAGCGTTTGATACTTGGTTAAAAAAAGAAATTAGTCCATCTTTTTCGACTGCGCAATTTTTTACCGAACAATTTGTAAATGATTACCAGCTTATACCTGCGTCTCATCGTCAAGCAATTGACAATTTTTGTACTTCCGATGAATTAAGCGAAAATTATCCAGATTTGTATTCTGTGATAAAACTACAATTTAATAAATTTCGAACTAAGTTTAGAATGAATCTATTAGACGAATCTACAGAAAATTAGTTATGCATAAACATCTACCATAGTCTAGCCATCTCCGAGATATGTTTTAAAATTTTTGGCTGTTTAGAGATCAATAGTTTGATAAATTTGACGTGCGTTATTAGTGATAAATTAAAACTTTTTACGAATGCTTGATAATTATTAAACCATAAAAAATAAACTTTAGCTTCATCATATTTCATTTTTAAATTGTCAATTACTGTAATGTATTTGTTTTTAATTCTTTTCTCTGTACTTGTATTTAATTATATTGACTGTTCATCAACATTTAACTTTGTAATTTAATCATTTTTTTAACAGTTTATCAAATAATTTTTTATATAATAATCAAAAGACTTAATGTACAGAAAAATAAAGGCTTAAAATATAATGCAGTAAAATACATTACAACAAAGTTAAATCAATTTTACTATCAGCATTGGTACAAAAGAATAGATAATAATTTGTCGTTTTAAATGAAATTTACGATTAACTTAATTGTATTAATATATAATAGAATTTTATGATAAATCTATATTTGATTTTAGACTTGTAATAATTATATTTATTTGAAATCAAAATATGATTTTATGGAACAATTAATAAGTATGCGACTGAAAATATTATTGATTAATATTGTATACAAAAGATAAACCATGTATCTGGGAACTTAAACTGAAATTTTTTTATAAACTTGAAGAGTATGCTTCATTCGCCGATATCTCATGCACTTTTTATTGTTAACGATCAATAATGACTATGCGTCTGCATCGCTGCAACCCCGTGATAATTATGTGACAGTTATTTAAGAGATAATTTATTTTAATACGGTAGTTTCAAAATAGTTCAAAAATAGTTACAAATACCTATTTTTAAAAAAGTTTTGTAATGTAAAAATCTGTATCTATATATTGCGAGAAAAAAGATGTAAGAAATTATGTTCAGCATTTAATTCAATCAAATACTGGCCTTTATTTCATTTGCTACTGTTTTATATAAATTTTTAAGCATTTTTTAAAATATTTGTGTACAAATAATAAAATAAAATCTTTTATAAGAAGTAAATTCTCAAGTAATGTTAAACAGTACCAATGAAAATAATTATACATGAATTGATTATTTTGAAAAATAATTTTTATACCAATTATTATTTTTAGAATATCTGCGTTTACTATTTAAACATTTTTTCAAATGAATACTTACTATTTTAAAGATGTTAGGACCAATAGATGTTATATTAAGACTATGATATGTAAGTTAGATATCAGCAAGTAAGGACCATCATAAGCAGAATAATATTTTTAAAATGTAAAATATTTAAATTTATATGTATGTTAATCACAATGACATTAAGTGTACAAGAAAATATACAAATGTTATAAATGTAAATTGTAAAATAAAAAAAGAAAAATAAAAAAGATTGTGAAATTGTATATTGTGTTTGTTTTATTAAACATTATTCCAAGTTCAATCATCGATGCATCCTAATTTAATTTTATTAAAATAAAGTTATTATAAAATATTTCATACTGTAAAAAATTTTGGATACTACATAATGACAATTAAAAAGTTTCTTTTTTGATATATTTTGAAAAAAAAATACTTTATACCATGTTGAAAAATTTAAATGCATGCAATAAGTTTTTATAGATATTTATATAATTTTTTTCATTTAAAAGCAAAATTAAAGATAAATAAACGTATCAAAATTTAATTGTAAAAGTGAACTTTTTGTTGCATTACATAAAACGTTTGTTTTTAATGAATTATTGCTCATTTTTCAATAATTACAATGGAAAACTGTATTTTACTGATACTAACATTTACATCTTACATGTGTACAAAAAAAGTTCATATTTTATCTTTTTACTTTGTTAAAATTATAATATTATAATGAAAACTTATTAAAATAATGTATTTATCAAGAGTATAAAAAATGTAATAGAAATTATATTTTAAATATAAATAGGTATAACACCAGTAAATTGAAATATTTTTAAAAATCAATTTTCTTACTAAAATTATATTTAATGTAAAAAATAAAAAAAAATCAAGGTTTTAAGGATAATTTGGAATTTTTGTAAAGAAAAACATTTATTGAAATTTCATTCATGAATCATTTTATTTTATTTACTTCACAACTTTGCAATAGATTTTTTTAAGACATTTTGTTACATTTTTCAAGAATTATCAGATGTTTGATCAAACAATATTCAGAAGTAGTAGGTAGACTACCTTAGAATTCAATATAAAATTGTAAATATCAAAAATGTCAAAATTTATGGTAATTACACAAAAAATTATTAGCGACTTTTGAAAAAATTGACCAGTAGTCAAAATCAAGAATTTTTTCAAATTTTATTAATAGTGCGAGGCGACTTATTTAAAAAAAATCTGGAGATGTTTTGTATTGAGTAGATGAACGTTAAAGGACGTCATCAATCAAGCTTCTAGAAATCTGTTTATTTTTAAAAAATGGCAATTTTAAGAACGTACAACTTATTTATAAAGTTTTAAGAATTAATATTGTCTAAAACTTTAGAAAACCACCTATTTATAGGTGAATTAACAAGAATTTTTAGATTTATAGTTTAATATTATTATTTTATAGAATTAATTAATAGAATATAGATAAAGAATTGTTACACGTGTGATTGTGAAAAAAATGATACTTAGTCTCGAATCGCCAATATGGCCAGGTTACAATCTGCTTCATTTGATAGCATTTTAAAAGAATAACAATTTTAAAAAATTGTTAAAAATATTAATACGTAAATATGCTCGCTAAGAATTATTAATTAAATTATAGAATTGTTATTATAGGGGTAAGAAATCTGTCTCATCTCCACATAGCTTGTACAGAGGAAATAATAATAGAAATTAAGTCGTTTGTATAAACAACCACAAAGATTTAAAAGAATTGCTTTATGTGACTATTCTAAGAATAGATATAGTCAAGCATAAAGAAGAAATATCAAGACTGGATCAACGCCTCTTCAGATCGCGGTCAATACAATTGGAATATGATTAATTATTGACGGCAAAAATCGATTAATCAAGCCTCAATTAAGAAGTTAAGATATTAATGCTATTCAAAGACTGAATGCAAAAGAGTGCTGTGATGTTATCGAAATTTGGATTAGAAGAAGAATTAAAATTGCAATGTCTTTGCAATTTAGAAAATTGCCGGTTACTGCACGATATATGGGAAATCGACGACGAATTTTCCGAAGGATTTCGAAATTTTTTTCTTCAATAAGACATGAATTTACATCCTCGTAAAATATGTCGATCATGTCCATGTTGTTAACCACGACCGCAATTACTGAATCAGCGAAGAAGAGTCTCGAAATGGTAATCAGCCATCGATGTTTGAATACGTGGCAGAGATTACGTTGACTAGCGTGGGGCTGCTAGGCGTTGACGTAGAAGTCGAAGCTGGTAAACGACGCTATTTCCAGTAGTCATCGTTTTGAAGAATGATGGCCGTCAGTCTTGATGTTAAAACTGAAAAAAGAAAACGAAAAAAAAAATGTTAAATTTTTGAAATAGTAAAACGCATTGATTTTTTTTTCTAATTAAAAATTTAAAAATATTTTCTTTTAAACTTCTGATTATTGTAAAAATTATTAATGTTAATAATTGTTTATAAATTATTAACAATAAGGTATTAATTGTAAAAAGTTCCTAACATCCGCATTACGAATAAGGAGCATCCGCTCCGAAAGAGAACACAATATGGCCGTTTCGGAGCATAGCGTCCACGTGAAAACTGAACAGCATTTATATAACGCCAAAGGAAGCCATTACAGTGTTACAATTTCCCATCAAAAATTTATTAACGATATGTCCAATTTTTTATTTAATTTTATTATTAAATAAACGCGCTTAATATTACTCTAAAATTTGGTTATAATCAAGCAGCGTCATGTTGAAAAATAAAATTTTAAAAAACAAAAAATAAAAGTTAGAAATTTAAGCGTTGCTGGGAAACGCTTTATTATTTATACATAATTAATATTTTATATTATTAAATTAAATAAACGCGCTTATTTACTTTGAAAACGTAATTATAATTAAGCAGCGTTATTTTGAAAAATAAAAATTTACAAACAAAAAAAAAATTGAAATTGAAGCGTTGCTGGGAAACCGCCTTGTTATTAATATACATTTTAATATTAAAAAGAAAAACGCGCTTATTACTTAAAAACTGAATTATAATAAAGCAGCGTTATATTGTAAAAATAATAATTTATAAAAAAATAAATGTTGAAAATTAATAATTGCTGGGAAACGTCTTAATATTAGACACACGTTAATATCAACGTGGCATATCCGTATATGCATAATAAAAAAAGGTAGAAGTGAACAACGCAGTTTACACCCGAGCAAAAAAAGATGGAGGAAAAAATGCGTCTCACCGGCAGACATTTTCTATTTTTTTTTCTTTTGCGCGTTACAAGCATAGAAATACCAATATCTCATTTTTCTTTTTTCAATTTACTTTAATTTTAAACAATTTTAAATTTATTAAATTATATTGTAAAATATATATAAAAAAGAAAAGAATAGTTAAAAAAAATCTAATAATTCCGATAAATGTTGAATAATTATATCTTTACTGAATAACTACATTATTGCAAGCAAAATAGAACAAAAAATAAATAAAGAGAAAATAGAAAAAAAGCAAAATTGAAAAAAATCAAGAAAAATTACAATAAATAATAAATACCTTAATTTCCTTAATAAATCCATTGCAGTTCAGGAATAAAGTCCGCGTGGCAGATGTAAACGCTTTGATATAACAGCGTACATCTTTGCTGACTTCCAACCTCGGACCCGTTATAATGGAGGATTGACCAAGTTACTTCTTCTTCTTCATCCTCAAGAGGACAAGTCCAAGTTGGCTCCTCATCATCCCGGAGGAGAGAAGAGAGGCCCAACCGTCCAGTTTGAGATCCCGGCTCGGAATGAACGAGTCGAAGCAACATCGATTGCCGGCTAGACTTCTCTTCACCGGTTCTCCCACCATTGACGCTATGAATTTTGAAGAGGGGATTATAGGGGAGGTAAGGTTGGGAGTGTCTATCGTTACTATCTGTCTCTTTCTTACTTGTGTGAATTGGTTGAAATAATTTAATGTTTGTCGCTTGTTTTTTAATGGAATTTTATATTATTTTATTATTTTGTTTTATTCAAAAAATTGATTTTATTTTTACGAATTGGATTGTGTTAATTTATTGTTTAATTTTTTGTTATTTTGTTGATAAATGATATAATTATGTATTTGTGTCTTTTTCTTTTTCTGATTCGACCAATCGTGTATCGTAGTTTAGCAGTTATTTGGCGCGCATTTGTACCGCGCAAATTCTTTTATGTTTCTTCTTGTGTGTGTGTATGTAAATGTATAATCTTTTATAAAAAGACCCTCGTGGGAATTCTTCAACGAAATTTTCGGTTAAAATTTTCCTTTGTACTTTTTTACTATTGACTAAAAATTAATTTATTTTATATAATGTTTAAATTATTTTATTTTTTTTAATGACAATAATCTTCTTTTTCAATTTTTCAAATCATATTTTATTTATAAGATAAATATTTCTAAAAAAATCATTAAATATAAGAAAACTATTGTTTATTTTAAATAAGTATTTATCTAAACTTTAAACATAAGATCCTTCATCAGTAAAAATTATTTAATATAAATTCATTAAATATTTTATCTAACAATTATTTTCAATAATTATTTCATACAATTATTTATAAAATATTTATATACATATTTGATTATATAAATTTTACAAAAATAATCAAAAAGTTCTTAAGATACTATGATGTATTTTAAATGTAATTATAAACATCTAAAATTTTTATAAATTTTTATTTTAGTACTTTATTTGATGTTCCTAATATTTTATGTTAATGCATTATTTTACTTTTGCAAGGCATGTGTTTCTCATACAAGCTGTAATGGACGCTAAGTATACGAATAAGCACTCTCACTGCCTTTCCACTAATGGCTGACTGTATAGCATCAATTTACATTAAAAAAATTATATGTTGATGTTTTTATAAATCTACTTCATTTTTCAAAAATTCAATTTTTTATTATTTATTTTTGCACGCTATAAATATATATTTATAGAAATAAAATGCAATATTGCGTAATTTTTAAAGAAAAAATTTCAAACGTTATTTTTTTTAAAAAAACTGTATATTTTTCATTAACATTAAAGATCTTTTTATAACAATTTTTGTCGAAAAAAAATCTAAAAGAACAGTAAAATGGATGCCGTCTACGACCCTTCTATTGTGTGAGCACGTGTTTTGAAGAAAATAGAGCCCTCGTGGTGTCAAGGCAGCCATATTTTGGCCGAACGTTACTACATGAGAAAAAAAAAATTATTTAATTTAAATCTTTTTAAATATTAAGTCGTTAATATTTTTTTAAAAATTTAAATTCAACTTTTTGATAAGTTCGAAAAATAACAAAAAATAAATTTTAATTTACTTTTATCCCAAGGAAAAAGATTATTTAGAAGTAAAAAAGTTTACAACAATCAAAATATAGCTTGACAGTTTATTTAAGAATCCATATTTTTATTTTTTTATTGTAAAATCTGAGTAGAACCAGCTGTACATGGATTAGCATTTAACAAAATTAATACTAACTTATCCTATAAATTTAGTTATTAAAGTAGCAACATTTACATAAAAGTGACCAATTATCATAATTATGTAATTAATATTTTTAAATAAAATTTATATTCATCAACTTGCATCCTTATTTTTTATCTTACATATTTTTTGTATTTTTCCTTTTATTTTATTTTAAACATACATAATTTTTAATTCATTTGGTAAATGATTGAAAATTTTTTTTATATATAGCAATATAATAAACGTAGACTTAAATCCTATGCTTTTTATTTATCTTTGGTAAATAATAATGCTTTATTCCTTTTGCTATCTGATATTATATATTCAATAATATTTTTATCCTATATTTGTAAAAAAAGTATCATAAAACTGTTGCTTAAATTAGATAAGTAGATCTTTTGTATTAGGAATCGGACGCCATGACATGGTAGCGTCCCTTAGTGCTTTTGCCTACAAGCGTCTAGCTTCTCTATATCGACGACTTGGGTATAGAACATTCCACATAAGATAAAATCTTTTTACTGTGAAAATTTTTTACATTTTAACCATTACATACAATAAAAAAATCGTAAAAATAATGATTGTTGAAGCTAAAATTTTAATAAAAAAAATTTTTTTTAAGAAAAATTTTTGTCTTTAATTTTGAGATGGATCTCTTTTGCCCCAGATCTGATTATGGCAATTTTTTGCTTCTAATTTTGAGAAAAAAACTCTTTTACTTGAATTTTAAGATGGAAGACTTTTGCATACGATTTTGTGGAATATTTGCTTCTAAAATTCTATATGGAACGTTCTAGCCCCTATATAAGCTGACGCTATAGAGAAGCCGGACGCTCAGGTATAAAGAAAGGGACGCTACCATTATCCCATGGCGTCCGATTCTTAATGACCTAGGTATCTAATTGAAGCTACAATTTTACAAGGCTGTTTTTAACAAATATAGGATGAAAATGTTATTAAATGTATTGATTTTTATGTAAATTGTCATACGTTATATTTTGATTGTTGTAAATCAAGGTCCGTAGTAATTTCATTGAATATACTACCATTTTTAAATCTCATGAAATCACTTGAGCCTTACAATATTTTTTTTATGAATTTAGTAAATTGTGATAATCTCATGATTTCAAACGATTTCACACTGATTTTCAACAAATGATTTTTTACATAAAAAAATTGATTTTACATGTAAAATACTATTTTTTCACTAATTAACGATGACTATAATTACTAAATTTAATTAAGGGGGTAAGGTTGAAAAATATTTTACCTTATCAATATATTTTTATATTATATTTATTTGATTACTATTTATCATACATAAATAATAACTTAATGAAAAGTTTATTCAGCTGGCTCTAAAATGCTGATTGCATTTTCTATATGACCAACTATAAAAGTAATATTAAAAAAAAGCGTTAAAGCACGGTTCTCAACACAAGAATATGCCGCCATCTTAGCTGCTATGCCTATCAATAAATTCTCATTATTATTATTCTTTACCACTACAGGCTGACCAGCATCAATCTACATTAAAAAAAAAAAAAAATGTATTTAATTTTCATGATAAATCGTTATTATAAAAATTTTATAATAAAATATATTTCACACTTACATGGCAAACTGGTGATTTATATGGTTGATATCCACAAAAATAATTTGATGTCAAATTAAGATTGAATTCCTTATTTTTTAACATTAACAACTTGCAAAGATCCCGTATAATTTTTTGCCCATCCAGCAACATATGTCCATTTTGGTAATAAATGTGTTTCACTCCCATAAGGTAATGCAATAAATGCCTTACGATTGCGAATTTCAAAAGGTGAGTCAAGTTGTAAAACTACTATGTCACCTTTTCTGTTAAAACATATGGAATAATATATAATAGTATTATAAAACGAAAAAACTTTTAAATAAAAATAAGAAACGTAATATTTACTCAAGAACTGATGACGAGTTAACTACAAATTTTGTTTGTACGACCTTTTTATTATCCGAATAAAGTTCCAATTGACCATATTTAACTCTAATGTGAGAACCTGATGGTATGGCTTCGTAGCAATCGCGAGTAGTAAAAATCAATGTTGCGGCAAATACAGTACCAACACAAATGAAATAAAGACGTTGATTTATAGGCAGGGAATAATGTATAGTTACTATATACGGAATTTCATCAACAACAGCTTGATGTTTCACATGCGGGACCATCAAAGCAAAGCGATCTGTATTGCAGATAAATGATAACATATGGATGATCTTTTACTCTATTTTTTTTTTTGTTTCAAGTTAGTAGATTTTACAAGATAGTAATTATTTAACTTACCCATGCTGTTGGCGACTGGAAGAGACGTGGTGAGTTGAATACAATTCATAAAAATCAGCATTGTTATTGGTAGGATTATCAAGGGGATGACACCTAATATTGATATAAGCGTATTGTAAAAAATTTATTGATAATTTTTTCATTTTTATATTAAA
>JAPYZE010002865.1:0-16395 GCA_030522805.1 Leptomastidea abnormis | reverse complement strand
ATAGAGCATTGTTTTTATTTTGAACGTTTAGTATTTAATCGGTGGTAATAATAAACTAAAATAAACATAATCATACTCAATATACTTGATAGATAAAATAATTGTACGTCTGTCATCTAAAAAAAAAGTAATTCATTATTCGACGTATTTCTTTTTTCTATACCTACATGTAAATCACAAAAAATTGTTGTTTTACCTTAGATTTTAATTTTTTGATGATCAACGATGCGTATGGTAGTTGTAAATCTTCTGATTTTTTATACAGGTTAGATCAAATAAAAAAAAAACTGAAAGGTCAAATAAATAATATTAATATCTCATATCAGTCAGTGGAATAAACAAATAATTTTTTTATTATTATAAGGATATTAAAAAAATAAATTTTATAAAATTTTAAAACAAATAACTTACAATATTTAGCTTAAGCGTGTCCGTTTATGTTTTTGTTCATTTTAATGGCCCCTGGACTCTTCTCTAGAAAATGCCATTGTGCAGCAAACTATATCTGTATCTAAAGATAATATACTATACAGTTACGTGACTATTAAAATATATCTCTTATTTTTCTATATGCTACTAATTTTTTTTTTTAATAAACATCAATATTTTTGATTTAATTTTAAAGATTCCGGATTTTTTAATTTATATAGATGGGTACATTATTTTAATTAATATTTATAGTCAGAGTTAATTTTTTTATCTTAATAATCAGTTAACAAAAAAAATGACAAACATTCAATATAGTTCACAACAAGATATTTTTATAATTTTGCAAATGCCTTTTTTACAGCTTAATTAAACGTATAACGGCTATAGTTTGTTCGATAATAAATTCAGTTGGACTTCGGGAATCGAACCCACAACTTATAAATTACGAGACCAAAGTTTCACCAACTGAGCCATTCCAAACCTTGTTATAAGCGAATATTATATTTGACTATTATATTTGATAAAAATAAAAAAAATTTTACAATTTTTTGTTTTACCCAACAATTCACAAATATTTTAAAATTCAAACATTTTTGTGATCAAATGAAACAATAAACATAAATCATAATTTGCTCCAAATATTTGTTCGAGCGTAATCACGTGATCAACCATACGCGCCATTTAAATACCGAAACTCGCGCATGCGCTCTTTAAAAAAAAGCAAAGCACATGGCTTTTGTGTTTATTATGCAGTATAGGGGGGCTTGCAGCTGCAGCTGGCGGTGGAAGAAAAGCCATAAAAATGCCAGGTGTCCTGGACGGTTATAAGAAAAATAACGAGCGTCAGTTTAAAAGCTGCTGCGCTGCCTCTGTGATACACAAAGAATATTAAAAATTAATCGAATCTTTGGATTGTGAAAAAATGTCGATGCTCGCGGCACCGAGACGTAAGCAGAAATGGACGCTAAATCCACGAGGCAAAGATTGGAGCGAAGGTTAGATTTTTGATAACTATTTAAATGCTTCTTTTTTTGTTTTCTTTTGAAATTTGGAATTTTTTTGTCAGCTGATTTATTGTTGACAAGTGATTTTTGAAAGTTGTTTTTGGAACAAAGTTTGGTTACTGTTAGTAGATTTATATATGTGTTATAAATATTAATGTTTTGTTGTTGTATTGTTACTGTAGATTCCAACAAGTTTGGGCAAAAGATGTTGGAGAAAATGGGATGGAGCAGTGGCAAAGGACTTGGCGCAAAAGGACAAGGAATGGTGGAGCACGTTAGAGTAAGAGTTAAAAATGATCAGTTGGGTGAGTACAAATATATTTGATTTTTAGTACTTTGGATGAGTAAATATTCAAGATATATTTGTTTTTTTTCTCAAAGGAATTGGGTATACTAAAGATAAGGATGATCAATGGACTGAGCATCAAGACGATTTCAATAGCTTTTTACAAAACCTACAAAAAGAACAAGCCGCAGAGTCATCAGATGTCACAGAAGAAACAAATAAAGCTCTCAGTGGCAAATCACTAGAAGAAAAATCTAAGCAGAGTCAAAAAAGAGTCCAGTAAGTTACCTAAATCTTTTTTCTTATTTTTATAATACTAAAAATAATTTATTATTTATTATCCAATTTTTATGTAACATACATTTTTCAAACATTGGCTACTTTAATTATAGTTACAAAAAATTTACTCGAGGCAAGGATGTAAGTAAATACAGTACAAAGGATTTAGCTAATATATTTGGAAAAAAAGATTTAAACGAAAAGTCTAAAGAAGTAGAAGAAGAAGATGATTTGAAAATATATGATCCTGTAGGCACAAAAGATACAACTGCAGGAATCATTACATATAAAGGTGGTAATATGAATGAATATTTCAATAAAAAGTTGGACAATGGTGAGTTAACCAATGTGAAAGTTGAAGTTATTTCTGATAGTGAAGATGAATGCAGGACTGGATTTGGCTTTTCACAACCTAAAAGTAGAAGTAAATTCTATGTTAATGATGATACAAACATTGAAGAGGAAAATACTGATAGTAAAACTGAAAAATATAAAGGACTTGGTTTTTTAAAAAGTAGTGAAACTAAAACTAAAAATAAGAAATTAAATAACTTAAATTATGTTTTTGATAATCCTTGTTTGGATTTAAATATATTAGATAATTCTGTGGAAATCAAAAGTGAACCTATTGGTGAAGATTTTAAGAATATTGATAAAATTACACCAAAAAAGAGAAAAAGTGAATGTATCCATGAATGTGAAGAAGTTGACTTAGATACATTAGAAAAACCAAAAGTAAAAAAACAAAAAAAGGAATTTTCATATGACAATGCTGGCTTAGATTTAAATTTTTCTGACAATAATAAAATAATAATAAAAAAAGATGAGATTATTCCTGAAAAATCTAAATTTTTATTTAGAAATTTCAAAAAACAAAATAAGTCTCAAGAGTTGGCAGGATGTTACACAAATTTAAATGAATCAAATAATTGTGAATTGAAAATTAAAATTGAAAATCCAGAAGTGGTGTTAAATGGTATTGAAAATCCAGCACTAAACTCAGAATGTACTGACAGCTTGACCCTCAAAAAAGATGAGGAAAGTAATCATGATATTGAGATAGTATCAAATGATCTTGAAAATCCTGCATTGGATTTAGAGTATCCTGATAGGCCAACACCAAAATCAAGTAAGAAAAAAAATAAAGATATTGAAATTATATCGAGTGGCATTGAAAATCCTGGATTAGATTTAGAATGTCCTGATAGACCAACACCAAAAAAAAGTAAGAAAAAAAATCAAGATATTGAAATTATACCTAATGGCATTGAAAATCCTGCACTAGATTTACAATGTCCCGAGAGGCCTACACCAAAAAAGAGTAAGAAAAAAAATAAAGATGTAGAAATTATAACAGGTGGCATAGAAAATCCTGCATTAGATTTAGATTGTCCTGACAAACCTACACTAAAAAAGAGCAAGAAAAAAAATAAAGAAGTTGAAATTATATCAAGTGGCATTGAAAATCCTGGATTGGATTTAGAATGTCCTGATAGACCAACGCCAAAAAAAAGTAAGAAAAAAAATCAAGACGTTGAAATTATTTCTAATGGAATAGATAATCCTGCTTTAGATTTGCAGTGCCCTGATAAGCCAACACCAAAAAAGAATAAAAGAAAAAGTAATGATGTTGAGGAAGTATGCAGTGGTTTTGAAAATCCAGGTTTAGATCTAGAGTATCCCGATAGGCAAACACCAAAGAAAGCTAAGAGAAGCAATGAGATTAAAATTTCTTCTGGTGGACTAGAAAATCCTGGTTTAGATTTAGAATTTCCAGGAAAATCAACTGCAATAGAAGTTGTAAAAGAAATCAAAAACAAAATCGCTTTCAATGGATTTGAAAATCCAGGTCTTAATTTAAATTATTCCGAAAATCAAAAATCAACCGATTTTGAAGTGCTAAGTGTCAGGCACGGATTACAAAATAGTGCTCTCGACTTATCAGACGAATGTTCGCACAAAAAACGAGTAACTTTCAACGACGAGGTAGAAATTGGCACAGATTCTGTTAATAAAAAGAAAAAGAAACTCGACAAATACGAAGTCGTGAATGAAAAACTAAAAAAGAAAAAAGTCGCAGAACCAGTAGCTTTTGTAAATGAAGGATTAGATTTACAAGTAATTCAAAAAGAAGAAATTGACAATGAAATAAATGAAAGAAGAAGTAAAAAATGCAAAAGAAAAAAAGAAAGAAGAATATCACATTTAGCAACTATTGAAGAAACACCTGAAGAAGAAATAGTTAATGAATCTATAATCGAAGAGCAACAACAAAATAAAGATTTAGAAATCGTAGATGAACACTTATGTGATGATGTACAAGAAATAACGTGTGAAGAAAGCTCACCAAAAAAGAAGAATAAGAAGAAAAAAAAGAAAAAGCATGAGGAGGAAGAAATTAATGTTGTTGAAACAGAAAATATTGTTGAGCAAGAAGAAAAAGAAACACTAGAAACTAATTTAACAGAGGAAAAAGTAAAGAAAAATAAGAAAAAGCGGGATAAGGCAGTTAGTGTAGAAAATGAAGACTCTAACGAAAATGGTAAAGAAAATTTTTGTGGTGAAAAAAGTGATGTAAAAGATCCAAGCTTGAAAAAGAAGAGCAAGAAAAAAAAGACATCAAGTGAAGAGGTTGTTAGCTTAGAGGAATTTTTAAGTGAGGAAAATATTGAAGACCAGAATCAAAAAGTTGAAGAAAAGACTGAAGATTCAAGTACTGCTGTAACAGAAACACAAAGAACAGAGAACAGAAATTCTGAAAGAAATAATTTTCAAAGAACTAATTCATTTCGGAAACCAAAAGAAGTCATGAGATCATTGTTCTTTAAAAATCCAACATTATTATTTAATGGTTCCAATATTAATGAGATAAGAGGGTATGGTTCACATATGTATAATAATCATTGAATAATTAGCAAATAACAAATTTACTGCAATAGTGTTACAGTAAATTTTGTTTTGTACAATTTGTAAAGAAAGCTAATTTTTTTTCTTGAAAAAAATGTATGACTTAATCTAATAGATTGTTTAGTATTTTTGTATTTTTATACAAAAGTTGAATTGAAAAAAATTAAATTAATCCATTATTAAATTATACACTATCAATTTTTTAAATTATTTTTAAAATTATTATTCATTGATGCTTGTTTTTGTTGTACATATAAATAGTAAATAAGAAATATAATGTTAAGATACTGCTAAACGTGTGTATTTATTATTAAATACTGGCTTTACATAATATTATTGATTGATTTAATAAACAGCAGTTTAAAATGTTACAACTATATATACATTTTTTTATCTCCTAAATGTATTCCACAAAGAAGACATTAAAAAGTAATTTTCTTGCATTGCAAATTTAAAAGTTAATAAGATAAAAGAATTTTAATTTTTATAAATACAATAAAATAATAAGAAGGAACTCTAAGCAATTATAGCGTTACAAGTTTTATTTTTCAATGACAGGTCACTTGCACTTTAAATTACTATAACAATAGATCACAATTTAAATTTATCAATAACTAAATAATTTGGTATATCAATGATTCACAATAAACTAAATAATTCACTAAAAGCACAACAATACCAAGGAAAAAAAACATTACAATTTTTTTTTTTTTTTATAAATGCATTAAAAAAAATTTAACGTCTTAATCGTTTACACAATTGTTTGTATTTTCTTGTTCTTTGCTTCTGTTTTGATAATGCTTTTGATAATTCTAAATATTTAAGATGAGCTTCTTGGTATTGTTTTTTCATTTTTTCCAATTCCGAATTATCGATACTCGTCAATTTATTGGCATATATAAAACGTATATTTTTAGCACGAGCTTTAGCATTACACTGAGGACATTTTTTTGACGATTCGTTATTTGAATTTAGCCATTGTTTAATGCATTTATAGCCAAAAAGGTGTCCACAACGTAGCGAGCATAATCTGTGACTACCAACGTTTGTCCATGCTGCTAAACATATTGGACATTTATGATGTTCATCAGCGATATCATTTTCATCCGGCTGTTTTTCTTCGTTATTTAAAATCATTAAATCTGATTCTGAAAAAAAAGAAAGAAATTCTTAATAAACTACTTGTCATAAAATAAAAATAAATTTCAATAAAAAAAATAAATGTAAAAACCTTGCTTATTAGGATCTTCATCAGCCTCGTAATCAGAATCAATTAAATTTGAATTTCCTGAAGTATCACTTTCATCAACGTCTTCAACATCTTCGACATCTTCAACGTCTTCAGATAAAAAGTGATATTCATCCATAGTTAATACATCCGGATCATTTTCTTCAAAATTTTCATCAAAATCACTTTCAAGTGCACTGTTATCAATATCTGTTGGAAGTGAATATTCCGATGTATTTTCTTCAAGTTCATTAAAATTCGTTTCGTCCTCGTAATCATTTTCCGAATTGTCAGTGTTGTCTAAATTGCTTATGATGAATGATGAGACACTGGAATTTTTAAAGAGATTGTAGATTAATTGTTTTTAGGTGAGAATTGAGGATTTCAAGACTGGAGTATTTTATGTTTGTAAATTTATATTACCTGTAATTAAATGGCGAGGCCATAGCTGATATTTTTTCATAAATAAGATCTAGATAAACTAAAATTTGTTCAATTCATTTCACTGAGAATAGAAGTCAATATTTATTTGATTTTTAATAAAATTTATATTACTGTTGTAAACCAGAAAATTTTGATTATTGAGTAAATAAATAGAAAATAAAAAAAAAAACACGTTAAAATTATGTTTATCGAGCGAAGTCAACGTAATTATTCTTTAAGCTGAAAGATTTAAATAAAAATAAGCGATTGAACACAATTGAAGATCGAGAAAATTTATTATTCCACTGCTAAAATTAACCTTTTATTTGATAGTTTTTAAAAATGTTTACAAATACTTTGTTGTCGCGGCAACCGCAACGCGCCAACTTTTCGAACAATCCCGTTACAAATTTTTTACAATGTTGTAAAAAACTAATATTTTAATTACGGTTTATGAACTAAATTTTTTACTTTACTTATAAAAATAATAATTATGTTTAATGTAATATACACAAAAAATATTTTTTTTACGTTTTTTATTAAAATATCAGTTTAAACAATATGCATTTGTAAAGATAATGTTATGTAATTTTTATTTATACAGAATCGCAAAAATTTTGTCTCATTATGTAAGAATTTGCTTACATAATAAAGTTAACAATTCTTTTATTTATTGTTATTATTTTACACCTATTTACAAAATTTCAACAATTTCAATTTATAACATTGTTGTACACTTTATAAACGTCTTCCTCATTCTGCAATTTTTCATACAATTTATTAAGCATCTCTAATTCATTATCCTTTAATGTTGCAGAAACTTTTGCTATATATTCCACATCAGCTGAAATAATCTTATAATTTTTTTCTTCTAATGCATTTCGTACTTTTAGCAATTCAACGTGATTGCATGTAAACTAAAAAATAATTTTATATAGATTATATAAATATTTAATTTTTTAAATACTAATTGGAGTTGTTTAATTTTAAAGCTACCTGTAAAAATTCTTTATCGTCCTCTTTACATTTTTCTGCATCCTCTGCACCAACTTCAATGGCATCTTCTACAGCTTTGTCAATGTCATCTATTTCTGTTAAAATAACACCTTTTTGGTCAAACAAACCTTGGGTTATAGGAAAACTAGAAGAACCAAATCTAAAAATTAAATATAAGATTAGTAAATTTAATGTTTTATATGTAAACATGTAAGGCTTAGAAGTTATAAAAAATACATACTTTGTTTTTTTAAGATGATAATTTACATTATTTCTTGCTAATGCTATATTATCGGCTAACAAATGAATTAAGACTATACACCCTGATGGTCCTCTGCTCTCAAC
The DNA here is from genome assembly GCA_030522805.1 of Leptomastidea abnormis. NCBI lineage: Eukaryota > Metazoa > Arthropoda > Insecta > Hymenoptera > Encyrtidae > Leptomastidea > Leptomastidea abnormis. Next base: position 8,498 of record JAPYZE010002865.1, on the reverse strand, counting down.
AACCATTGACTGAGTAACTACTTTTGATGCCTGCGCCTTTTCCAAAAAATTTTTGACAGGACCCATTGGCAATGACTTTTTTTTTGCATTTTCTATTACTCTTGCAAGTTTTACGTTGTCTTCAGGCTTTGCACTTTTACCCTCTGTATTAATTAAAAAAAAATTATTAATTTTTAATTTTTAACAATTAGTTAGATTAATCATAAACAAAAACAAAGTGAAACATGATAGGTTGTTTTAATATTCTAGTCATTAGTAAGATTTGAATTAAAAATTATTGTAAGACATTTAAATAAGAAATACAAAATGGTTCAAATTATAAATTTCAATTATAAATAAATAAATAAATAAATAAATACCTGCTATGGCTACTTTGATGTGTCTAAGAAGTTGTGACATAGCCTGCTGCCTTTGCCCATCTTTTTCCATTTTTATATGCTTTATATTCGCCCATTTACTGTGACCAGCGTATCTTTTACATTCCGTGTAATTAAAAAAAGTTCGATTACGAAATGCCACTTTAATTAGATTATTCATTTTTATATCATAAATGACAAATTCTTCAAACACTTTCTTAACCAAAAACCGCAGCAGCCTATCTCGAACAAACTAAAATTTTCATATATTATTATTTTGGTAGCAGACTATAGAAAATGCAGTATTGCCAATATACAAAAGAAAAAGCATCGCAAGCGCACACATGGTTAGATAACCTCAAACTCGCAGCATGTAAATATTGCGTTTCTTACACAGAAAAAATATGATTTATAAAAGTTTTATTACATTAATTAAAATTTAAAAATATTTTATAGGTAAATGAACAGTATTTTTGATAAAATTAATCATCATCATCATCATCATCTGATTCAAAATGTACGAAAATTATTGGGAAGCTCTAGCTGAATTTTACATTGCAAAACAGGAAGATTACGTCGATTGGAACAAACATATCTATTGTTTATGCAGCAGAGTTATTGTAGGAAATGCAGAACCATTTATTTATGCAGATAATACTGAGGTATGCAATCAATATGAAAATGACACTTACAGTTGTATTGATCAATTGGATAATTTGCATATAACGCAAGAGAACATTTCTAACCTAAACAAATTTGAAATTCAATCAATAAATAAAATTTCTGAAAAGCTTATTTATGTCTGTGAACTTGATTGTAAAGTTAATTTGTGCTTGGTGCAAGGGAAATATAAATTTAGCGATAAAACTCAGATTATAAGAATTAAAAATAAAAGTAAAATTTTTGATGGGCGTAATATTTATTTAAAAACGTGCTCAAGTAAATTTGACAAGAGAATAATAACTATAGTGTTTGAGTGTTTTGTTTTAAAAGACAAAAACTTTGTTGACAGTTTGACTGAAACTTTTCAAGATAATAAAAAAATAGTACAGTACAATTTAATAACACCTCAAAATTTTTATAAAATACACAAGTGTGACTTTGTAAAAAGTTATAAATTATTGCATTTTTATAAAGTTTTTAAATATGCCAATCTTTTGCTGAACACTTCATTATTTCAATTTAGTTATAAAGATTATTGGTTTAACAATGGAGAATTTATTGTATGGTTGTCTTGGATTTTAAAATATAAAAATTATATCAATGCTGATTACTTATGTCAACTTGTTGATACTGTCAATCAACTTCATTGCAGTGATAAAACTTCAATTAATATTAAAAGAACTGTTTTAAATCAAATTAATTTATTGATAAAACAAAAACAACATTCAGGATCAGAATTTATAAAATATTTACAAAAACGTAGAAATTTAAGTGGTTCTATGTTTGAAAACTGTGAAGAAGCAACAAACGATAAATTAAAATTGAATGACTACTTGGCCACTTATTTAACACCAGAAAATGAAAGTGTTTGGCAATATTTATGGCAAAATCATTATCAAGAACAGTATAATAACTGTTTAATTTTTTTCAAAGCATTTTGCTTTTGGCAAGTAGATTTTCTAAAAAAAATCTGTTTAACTCTAAATTACAATTTAACATTACCAAATCAATCTGAATCTTTAATTCCATTTGAGAATAAGACTGGTAAAGAAATGTTTAAGAAATGTATTGTTACAATGTTGAATGATTTAGAAAAGAAATGTGAATCTTTAATGATTTGTGATTTAAAGGCTTCCTCAAATATTGTACCTTTATATGGCTTGTATGAAAATTATTGCAATGACACAACAGATAATATAAATAAAGATGTTTCTTCTGTACCAAATGGATTTGAAAAACCATCTGTTACAGGTCTGGATCAGATAAAAGAAGTTTTGAAGCTGATTGGTTTTGCATTTGAAGATAATTTTGACCAATTGCAAGGTGAAGTCACATACAAAAAGAAAAATATAAAATATCTGAATAGACATTTGAGAATGAATTGGGCTTATGAACAAAGATATCAAATGACTGATCTTTTAAAGGACAATAATAAAGAAATAATGGAGCAAGACAAAGAAGCAAACGCATTAAATGAATTCACAAATGATCTGCATGATCTAAATGATGCTTCAAATATTAAAGACTGTGAAGGTAGCAATCAAGAAATAATAAAAAATTCAAATGCTGATATAAATGTAGTTGAAATGTTTGAAAGTTCATTTGAGTCTAGTCAAGCTGCTGTTGATACTATTGATACTGTAAAACAAAGGAATAATAGAAAAAGGAAAAGGAAAAAAATTAAAAAGAGTAATCTTCCAGATTATGTACAGAATAATCCTATTCTCAAAAAATATTATGCCAAGCGCTATAGATTATTTAGTAAATTTGACGATGGAATAATTTTAGATGAAGAAAGCTGGTTTTCAGTCACTCCAGAAAAAATAGCAAAGCACTTAGCTGAAAGATGTAGGTCTGATCTAATAATTGATGCTTTTTGTGGTGCTGGAGGTAACTCTATTGCTTTTGCATTTACATGTGAAAGAGTCTATGCTATAGATATTGATCCTCAAAAAATTGCAATGGCCAAACACAATGCTAAAATATATGGTGTTGAAGATAGAATAGAATTTATTGTTGGAGATTTTTTTTGTATTGCTGAAAGATTGTTTGCAGATGTGGTATTTTTAAGCCCTCCATGGGGTGGACCATCTTACATTCAAGATAAAAGTTTTGGCATTGAAAATATAATGACTCCTAAAGGTGGAATTGAATTACTTGAAACAGCAAAGAAAATATCTGATAATGTAGCATATTATTTACCAAAAAATATTAATACTTTGCAATTGGCTATGGCTGCAGGTTCTGGATCAAAAGTTGAAATTGAACAAAATTTTCTAGGTACTCAGCTGGTTGCAGTAACTGCTTATTTTGGGGATTTATTAAAGTTACAGTAATGTTATAATTAAAAATAAAGTTTATTAGCTATTTATTTAAAGATGTTCACAGATATTTAAAAAAATGTAAATACGATTTTTTTATATGCCATAAACATAAGCCACAAATTACACTTAAATTTTTTTTTCTTTTTTTCTTTTATAATTCTTTGATAATAGTTTTTATTATTATTGTATATAGCTTTATGTGTATATATATCATCCTATTATGAATTATTTAACCTCTGTATGCTTCTGTTTTTCAGATTCAGCAAGAGCACAACCAGTAAGATCTGGCATCTGATTTGGATTTTAAGCATTAGCATTTTGTTGTATCATTTTATCACCAATATTAGCAAACATGTAATTGATCATAGGACCATGCACATGATTGCGTAAAGCAGATATTGCATTAAGAGGTCCAGCAGAGATCTTTAATGTCGTATAAGATAGTATTGTGTTTCTAAAGGATGACATATCTTTGTCCCAAGCATTCTCAATGTGCTTTATATTTGTATTAGACATACTTGCTATAGCTCTTGCAGCACATGCAAGATGTTTATAGTTTTTAGAAGCAAATACTTTACATTCTTCCTGTGGGAGCAACAGCTTTACAAATGGTCGATCCTCTTGAGGTACTGCTAGCAATGCTGAGTATGCAAGTGTCATTGGATGATATTCAGCACTTACAAATTCTCCAGAAGATAAAATTTCTGGATTAGTTCTCATGATATGTTCATCAATCATTGTGAGATGACAGATCCGTCCACCACATATTGTTAATGATGGCATCAAAGACTTTGAAGAAAGCAGATTTAGGTTGATGTGCTAATGATCATATGACCTGGAACAAGGCATTTCTTACATTGTGATGTGCAGATAAAACTCTATTCATCAAATGTGCATTGGCTAATGGAAATGGTTCATATGCATTTTCTGCAAACTCTACTTCTAAGAGCTGAGCAAATGTTATCCACCTTCTCTGACACCAAGGTTTAATTGAATCTTTATTTAATCTCTTGACTAACAGAAGGAAAACTGTAAATGCTATTACAAGCAATTGTCTATATGCATAAGATTGTCTCACATCAAATCCAATTATCTTAGCCAATGTTTCCCAGATCTCATCAAATGTCTCATTGATGTCCCTCTCAGTAACATATCTTATTTCTACTTCTATCTTTGCTTCAGTCAGGTGGCTTATTACCCCACATTTCTTTAAGCCGCTGTCAGTAGTGAAGATTAATAATAAAGAGATGTATCTCTAGTAATGCTGAGTATGCAAGTGTCATTGGATGATATTCAGCACTTACAAATTCTCCAGAAGATAAAATTTCTGGATTAGTTCTCATGTCGTGTTCTAAAAGAGTCAAACTATCTGGATTAGTTACATTTGTAAAGTCCTCATTGTATAAATTGTAAATACATATCATAGCTAGATGAGATGCTAATTGTTCTGTCATGATTACTTCTGTTGTTAGAGCCATAACTCTAATTTTCCTAATTACATTTGATTGAATGTATTAATTACCATGTAAACTTAAATACTTTTTATAGAAAAATAAATAATTTTTATTACTTAAAAAATATCAAGTCTCAGTAATGTTCTTTTACACATATTTAAACTTATTGCCATAAATAAAACAAAAAAACAATTGATAATTTTTTTTAACTTGCGATATTTTAATAAAAAATTAAAATCCATCATGATTTAAATTTTTCAAATTTTTACCCAACCTTACTTGAAACAACGTAACCTTACCTCATCAAGTTCACATGTGTTCGCATTTACGTCGTTGATATGTTGATATTATTTCACAAAATTTGAAAGTATTACATCAAAACAGTATTTGCCAAAATGCTGAAATAAATGTTTTATTCAAAGACATTTGCAAGATTTTTGAGGGCTTGGCCCGGCAAGAAGTATCTCGGCGAATATCGTTTGTTACCAGTATTTTTTTTCGCCGGGGCAGGTGTCGAATACCTGATGATCCACTGGCACGTCGGAGAAGTCAACTTTTACAAGGTTTACAAGAAAAGAAAAGTTGACGAGATCATAGAACAGCGAGAAAGAAGTGATTTAATACAAAGAGGTGTTTTACGTATAAAACAACACAACTGAAAAGATTGTGAGAACGTCAACAACAATGCCTGGTGGTGTCTCTTGGCCCAGGTACTTACTCTTTTGTGCGGCTGCTGCTTTAACTACGCTGGCTGGCTCACATGTTGTGCATGATTACTACAAGCCACTGGATGATCTTGAAGAGTTGGTACAAAAAGAGATTGAGAGGCGAAAACAAGCTCAGAATAATAAACCTGGTTGAAACTAATTGATGTACAAAGATTACGTAATGTTTGATATGTTGAGTAGATTGTTGTATTATTGAATAAATTACTATATTTAAAAAAAGTACGTATTTTTTCTTATTTTTTAATTTTTTTATTCACAATTATTTTGGATTCTCAAAGTTACCATTGCTTAAAATCTTTTAGTAGGTAAAAAATTTATTAAAGTTTGATTTAAACTTGTGTAATGATAATATTAATATGATACATTAGTAAGAAGCAAAGAAACTGTTATTATACATGCAATGGCTATTGTAATAAATGGTTTCAATCATTGTTTAATAATAAATATAAATTAGAGTAAATAAGGTAGACAAAAATTGTAATTTGAAAACAATTGGATTCAATTTTAAGAAAAATTTATTTTTTGAGTAAATATGGGTAAAATGAATTTAACATTAAAATTAAATAAATCAATGCTTTTAAGTTTTTATTTTATTACACAACTTCATGAGATAATAAATTCAATTAGCCTAATATTATTTCTGGCACACTAAAGCAGTGCTCTAATATACTAGCCCTATATCCATTAGATGCAGCAATATTCAAACAATGCCATGTAGAATTTATTTGTTTATAATCAATATTATCAATGTTATATGAAGTTGAAAATACAAATTGTTCTTTTAAAGCTGTAGCTGCTATTATTTGAGCCCTTACTTCATAGTCTGCATCATCAGAACCTTCAACCCATATAATTAAAATATTAATAGCAGGACTTAGATAAAACACAAATATTTTTTTTAGGTCTCCCTTCAGGAGAATTGGTCTTTCAAAAAGTATTGGTACAGTTCGTGATATGGATATTCTGCATGTTATAAGATTTTTTTCAATTTTATCTCCATAGCACATTGTTAAATGTTTATTGTCCAATGTAAAAGCTTTGATATTGTAACTTATTGTTTTATCATGGAAAAATGTGAAACTACTTTCACAAAACAAACAAGATATTTTTGATTTTGTTTTAAACAACTTTTTAATAATAAAATACTCTTTAGAATTATCATCAAACACAATTGACATAATGTAATCTAAATTTATTAATTCAGCCACTTTTGATTTTTTATTTTTTGCCAAGACATGAAATTCATATTTTTCTAAATTCCATTTGACTGATTCTATATAAAAACCAGTGTGATTAAATTCGATTGGTTCAATCAAATACTCGCAGGTTTCAGGATTATAAAGAATAAAATTCCACTTATCTTCTGTACCGGCTATGTGTGGTTTTTCCCTGGGTTTAGTACTTCTTACAACAATTCCGATTTTGTCGTTATAAATTCTAGCCTGGTATTCGCCTAGAGTTGCTATAAAACGCCAAGGATAGGTAATCAATGTTATCTGATTTTGGCAGTTACTGTCCTGTATTTTACCATTGTAATGAACTTCAAAAGTAATAGGAAAATTTTGAATCACAGTGATATTGGCAAAGCTGAGATTGTTTTTATATAACAATATAGGACTTGTTTTTACATTTGGGAAAGTCATTATTTCTTTGTAATGTGTAGAAAACTGAAAAAAAAATAAATGTTTGAATGAAAAAGTTTTTCAGGGGCACACAGTTTTTTCTATTTAAGCTAATGAATATACATATGAAGAATTACAAATGAGTACCATATGGCAAGTTTATTTCGATTTTAATTGTAAAACAAAAATAGGATTTTTCTACATCTCATGATATATCTATTGTTCATTATTTATTTATGTAAACTTGAAATCAAAATGTTAAAAAATATTAAGAGTAAAGATAGGTGCCAAAAAAACGTTAATCAAAGAAAAAAAATGGTTGAATATTTAATAAAAATGTAAGTTTTTTAGTTTATTACTTTGCCTAGTTCCTCGTTAATAGTTTCCAGTCTTCCATAAGCAGCACAATAAACCTTCTTGATTATGAAAATAACCAGAATTAAAATATACTTTTTCATCTTGAAATCGATACTAAAACGTTATAGGTAAATTTGAAAATCTACAAATTTTTATAAAATTGGTATCATCAACATTATCTCGTGATTTAAAAACTTGCAATTTTTAACAATTTTATAAATTTCAAATATAACATAAAATAATCAAATAATATTACCATACACTGAATTGAAGAATATAAAAAAAGATAGTCAAAATTATTTTCAAATATTTTTTTTAGTATGAATATTACAAAAATATAAATTGATTTGTTCAATTAAATGTATGTCTGGTAAATATCAAGTTAAGGTAAATCTTGTACAATTATTTAAAATTTTATTTTAAAAAAAAATTGTATTTTAGGTTTACTAAAATAAAAAAAAAAAATTTATAAAATAGTTTGAATGTTTTTTTTTCCTCAAAAATATATTTACACGTGCATACGAAATATTGATGATTCATTAGCTATATTAAAACTTGATAAAACAAAACGAAAGTAAAAAATTAATATTCGAAACTCACGCATTTTAGTCTAGTTCGACTTGTGTAAGTATCGCCCAAAAATAGTAGCAAAGTTTATCAGTAGTTCAAAAAACACTTACTTTTTGTTCTTTTTTTAAAACAAATTTTTTTACTATTTTAGGAATAAATCATTATTTATTTTTTACATATCAAATCAATTATTAAATAACAAAACGAATTCAATTTATACTTTTAAGTTTTTATTTCATTTTATAATATATTACAAGATAATATATTGAATCAGGTTTACATTATTCTGGAACATTAAAGCAGTACTCCAGTACATGGGCTCTAAATTGACTTGAAACGGCAAGGTTCATACAATGATATGTTAAATTTATTTGTTTGTAATCAATACTATCAATTTTCATTAATGTACTATACAAAAAAATTT